>OMLB01062779.1:7214-26758 GCA_900302555.1 Myripristis jacobus | reverse complement strand
TCGGACAAACTGCTGTTATCCTACCATAAAGACCGCTACTTGTTTTTGCTCTTTCTTCTTCTTCTTCTTCTTCTTCTCTCATTATCATAATTCCAGGTGCGTATTCAGGGCCTGACTGGCAACATCCAGTTTGACCACTATGGTCGGAGAGTCAACTACACCATGGATGTGTTTGAGCTGAAGAGCAACGGACCTCGCAAGGTAGGCTCCTGTGATGACTTTTAATCAAAGGCAACAGCGGCTACAATATGTTAAGGCCAGACATCGCAGTCAAGTGAATTCAGTTGGTTTTGTGGCAAATACAAACTGAAAATGGTTATGAATCATAAGACAAAGCAGATCACCGGGGTTGAAGTGCTCGAGTTGACAGATGACATCTCTCACATTAAGTGGTTCACACAGTTGCAAATCAGGCTACAACACTGGAAATGCAAAGGAAATTGCACTGGAAAAGAACTGAAAAGAACTTCATCAGTTTCTGTAAATGTGACTCTATGGCGCTATAAGGAGACGACACCAAATTGGTATTGGCTGGACTTTGTACTGTAGTCTGTTGAAAAAAACATACCCAACAGTACTAAAAAAGAAAAAAAAACCCCACTATGTTCCAGGTTTGCAAGTGTTCCTTGGACAGCGATTTATGTTTGATGAAAGGTCTTCGAGCTAACTCAATATCTCTCAATATCTTGTACAATTCCAATGGGAAATTTGCTAGAGTGAGCTAGTTGTATTGACTCATTCTTTTTTCTCCCCTCCATCTCACTTATTCTCTTTCTCTCCCTTATTTCTCCTCATATCACTCACTGTCCTGTCATCTTTCTCTCTTGCTCTCTCTCTCTCTCAGATTGGCTACTGGAACGACATTGATAAACTGGTGTTGGTCCAGAATGAAAATTCTCTGTCCAATGACAGCTCAGCAATGGAGAACAGGACGGTAGTTGTGACAACAATCATGGTAATGTACCTTAATGACTTCCCCTTCTTCATAGTGTGGGCACTGGGTGATATTTGGGGTGAAGTTACTCTACAACTCTGAAAACCAATCAGTTTTATCACACCCTAATTTCCCTCACTTGATTTACTTTCATCTATACATTTATATTTCGTGGAGGCTTTTTCAGTGCCCCTCAGTATGCACTGACCTTATATCATAGAGTGATGTGGAGATGCAAATTGGTGCTAGTGCAACATACAGTACATGTATCAGACACTTAGCAGACATTATTATCCCATGCAGCATACAGCCTACAAGCGATAGGTACAAAAACATTTTTTTATTTTCACTGGTGCATGTAGAGGAAGGAGAGAGGGAGAAGGGAAGGTGACATGTATCCCGAGGAGCTGGATTTGAGACAAAAGAGAGAAAAGCGTCCTGACTGTGGTGTAAGATTGCTCCAGCATTACGGTGCCACAGTGGAGAAGATACAGGAAGAGGTGGAGCAGTGGCCACCATGCCACAGGATTGGCTGTGCCCGTACCCAGACACAGGCGGGAGTTCATGGCTAAACCATGGCCCAGAGGCTGGGCTGCAGCTGCCTCAGTGGCCTTGCAAGATGCACGCAGCCTCAAGGAGCCAGCGGAGAGAGTCAAGGGTTATGGCATGGGACAATTTTGAGATTGAAGATGAGGCAGGCCGAGATATTTGGATGAGCTTGTAGGGGTTGAAGAGAGCAATGAGCTCCCAGCGAGGAGGGAGGGCAGTAGTCCAGCTGGAAGATTACACTAATGACACATTAGTAGGGAAATGTAAAACTCACTCCAGATCAGCATTTAGGAGGACCTTGCCACACTCTCTTTTAATGACTTTCACATTGCCAGATTTAATATTCCTCCATATGATACAAAAAAGAATAAACCAGGGTAATCAGTAACCAAACAGAGTAATTTCACCCCAGAGATAAAACAAGCTACAGATGCTTGAGTTTGGGCAATTTGATATTTGTTTCAAGCCACATTGCTTCATCAGCATAGTCTGACTAATGACCAAGTTGCCTTATTTTATGCTCCATGCTATTTACCATACAATCAAACAGAGAGAGGGGGAAATGATCCTTCAAAGAAATATTGGCAGGATAATATAGGGGATAATATAGGCCTGTAGTGCCTCTAGTGGACAAAACTGGTAGTAACCGCTAAGGTCTGCAGAGAAAGCATGACCACACGAGTTGCAGGAAGGAGTGTGGAAAAATAGATGTAACAAGACTGAGCGTCCCTAGGAGAGCACTATTCAATACGTTCAGCTAGCAATATGATAAACTTCAATGCAAAACAGGCAAAGCACAACAATACAAACAAATGAACACAACCTAACCAGTAAATAAACTGACAAGTTGTGATACTGTGACTGATTCTTATTTTGATTATTTTTGCATTGTGTTAGTATATCATTACTGTCCTGATATTTCATTCTGTCTGTGTGCATATGGCTTTTTGGCTTGTGCTCTTAATAGTATCCATTAAGACTGTTTGTAAAAGAGATGAGTGTGTAAACCAGAGTTTGGCATTTGTTGTTTGGCATTTTGTGAAAAAATAGGGAGTTTGTGTTCCTCCCTATTTTACCCCCATCCCTGTTTTTTTGCCATGTGTCCTTTTCCAATGCCACTATCTTCCCTGTCTCTCTCTCTCTCTCTTTCTCTCTCTATCCCTGTATCCTCCATCTCTCTTTCTGTCTGTGTCTCTCTTTCTCCACCCCTGTCCTCTTTACCCCCCTCTACTCCCCCCTCCCTGCATCTTTCTCTGTGGATGCTGACCTCAGTGGGCCTTGGCTAACGTTAGCTCAGCCACCTCCTCCTCTTTGCAGCCTCTGATGATGAGGAAGCCTCTGCTGCGACACTGACGCATCGTCTCATAGGCAGAGCAACAGACTTCGACACAGACAGACTCGGCTGAGTTGCACGCCCTCAGGAAAGGACAGATAGACTGAAAGAATGTCTCGAAGGCTCTGTATATAGACTCAGTTTGGTTTTGTAACGGTCACTTGGTTGTTTTTCCAAAATGATCTATGAGTATTTCTTTTTATTTTAGAGGGTATTTTTATGGAATTTCAGAGGTGGTATTGCGTGAAGTGAAACAGCAACCGTGGGAGTTTCCACTGAGCCAATGGGTTGCCTTGCTCAACATGTTTCTGTCTTTCTCTCGAGATATGACAGACATGGACAAGGGTTCTGCTTGGGATTCAGCAGCTTCTGACAAGATGTGGCACTCAGCCATTAAAAAACAAAACAAAACAAAAAAAGCAACACTTCCACCAGACAGCTCTTTTAATCCATTTTTTTATTATTATTATCATCTTTTTTTTTTTTTTTTACTCCTTTCCAGTTCTGAGGAACCCAAAATTATTACCACCTTATCTGTGACACTACAGAAGAGCACCTGGAGGAAAATCCACCAGACCAAAATTCCCTTTTTCACATATTTTGCCACATTTTAATATTTTTCCCACATTTTTCCAAGAGAGAGAGAGAGTGCGAGGGAGGATAAATGTACAAACATGTTCAAGCCTTTGCGGCGGGCCTGCATTTTGTATCCCTCATCCTTCAATATCTCTCCCTCCCTTCATCTTCATCTTTCTGCTCTGTCACTCTGTAAATCTACTCGGTCATGCCTACTCAGTCAACTTTCCTCTGTTGCAGTCCCCCTGTGAGGATTTCTGAGGCTACCAGAATGGAAGAGTAAACTGAGGATATTTCTTGCAGTTTTGTTTGAGTTTTGGATAATCAGCCCTACAGTAGGGCTTTTTGTCTGATGGCCCAGAAACCTCCAAGAACATCTGCAAAAGCTTTGTCCTGACTATGGTGTTGTTGTCACTTTGATTTGTATTTGTTGTATTGCTTTATTATTTTTGCTTTGCTTCTGAAACAATTTGTGTTTTAACGTGTTTCAACCCCACAGGTTTGAGTGCATCACCTGATGCCCAGAGGCGCTGCCCTTATGTGATTGTGATCGGTGTGGCTGGGTTTAAATCACAGCGAATCAGACTGTTGACTGACCAGCTGATGTGTATCTATTTGCTTCTGTTAGCTTTTAGTTTTGTTACTCTTGTTGCTATTTAAATTTTATTTCATTGAGAAGGATAGGGCTTTAAGGAAACATGCTTAAATAATAGTCCTTCCATTACACATGTACACACACACACACATACACACACACACACACTCTCACACACACACCTCTCACACACACACACACACACACACACACAGCATACTCACCCAGCCATCGTTCACATCACACATCCACTGACACAGTGACATTATCACAGTCTAACTAATAAATGCACAGTGATATATGTACACACACACATACACACACACACACATTACACCCCCACACACACATACACACATTACACACACATACACACACATACTGACCTAGCTGTGGCCCCTTCACACATGCATACACTCAAGCCGTCACACATTGATGAATAAGCCCGTGCACGCACATACACACATGAACACACACATGTATGTTTGAGGTGCACTGATAGGTGTTGATTGTCTGGATCTGGTGGCATTTGTATGCACATGCTACGCTTGTCGTGAGTGAGCATGTGTATGCATGTATAATGGATGCATTGATAATGAATGTAATCCAGTTTCCCACATCTTGTCCCTTGAGGACACAATAAATCTGTTTGGTTTTGTTTTGTTGTTCTTTAGTATGGGGATCAGAAAATGCATTAAATCTAGAGTACCAACATTCCACATGCATTCAAAGAAAGTCTAGTTCATTCACAATAGCCTTACATTCACTGCAGCTTGTGAGGGCATGTGCACTCCTAAGGATTGGTATATTTAATTAATGCCAACACTAGAATATTACTATATCTGAATGTATTTTTAATGGAAGTGTTTCTTTAAATGCTTGAACTCAGTAAAGCAGTGGCACGCAAGACAGGGACTAACAGTGTTTGCCGGCTGACTCGACGGGCTTCTCAGCGTGTTTTCAGGCTGCCTGGTTGGTTAGCCGGCTGACTGACAAACATGATAGCTGACTGACTTGTTAGCTGCGTGCCAAACAGAAGGCAGCTGCCTGCTACCTTGCTACCTTGCCTACCTCGAGAGTCTGGTTTTGAATGCAATAAAAAGGCAGCATATGTTGTGCCGTTGCTTATGTACAATAATGGTCATCACTGTACCACATATTGCACAGTAATGACCATTACCACTGGTCATTACAGTGCCATTACCAGCAGCTTGTTCACCCTTTACTCTGTTTTCTCTATTTGAGATTTTTTTTTTTTTTTAAATGGATAATTGAAAAGTCATAATTACACCCATAGATGATAAAATATGTTAATGCACTCAAATGAGTTTGGCATAGACTGAGTTAGGTTGAGTGAAATTGTCTGTGGGACACAAAGCAGACTCGAACCCCTCAGACTCTCAACCCAGCCAAACAGAAGCATCTCAGTAGGCAGCATTTCATACAAAAATTTGCCTGGGACATGGCTTAAACGCCCTCCTGCCTCATAATTCTGCTTCAGTAGGCACCATTTTATTCCCTTTTGGAGCGCAGGAGTTGACTGTCTTGCTTTGTGCTTGGCTATAGCCAGCTGGTTGACCGACTGAAAGCCCTTTAAAACTGTCAACAGTGATTTTTGGCTCTAAATAATTTGAAACTTGAAACTTGACAGGCTGACTAACAGACTGGGTAAGCGAGTGGTTGACTGACTGATATGCCGCCTTTCCCCACACCCTTCACTCCACTCATCCTTCATGTTCTTCCTCCTTCCCTCCCCCTTTTTGTTCCCATGTCCTGCCCTCTTTTTCCTCTCCATCTCCTCACCATCTCTGCTCCTATTTTCTGTCTATTTCTCCCCTCCATTATCTCTACCTCCTTCTCTTCACCTCCTTTACCCCCTAACTTTTCTTAGCCGTGTCCTTTTATGACTGAAAGGATACTCAAAGCCCACAGACTTTCAAGAACTAAGCCAAACAGACGCATCTTAGTAGGCAGCATTTTATGCAAAAATTTGATTGAAACATGACTTAAATGCTTTCCTGCCTTCTAATTCTCAGTAGGAAGCATTAAGATTTCCTTTTGAAACACAAGAGTTGACTTTCTTACTTTGTGGTTGACCGACTGTGTGACTAGTCGACTGAAAGCCTTTCGAAACTGTAAACGGTGATTCTTGTGTCTAAATAAATTGAAACTTGAAACTTGACAGGTTGACTAACACACTGGATAGGCAAGTGGCTGACTGACTGATATGCTGCCTTCTTCCCCGCCTGGCTGAATAACTGGGAGATAAACACGCTGATGGCCATAATTATCTTGTTGATTAATTAATTAATGGACTGACTAGTAAACAGGAGGGCTGATCTGTTGACTAATTAGATAAATGACCAACTCAGTGCCTGGCTTGGCTGTTTTAGCTGTCTGAATGGCTGACTCCCAGGCTGACTAATTGTCTGAATGGTTGGCTAGCTGGTTGCTTGACTAACTGTTGTACTGGCAGGCTGATTGAATGACTGAGCAGTTACGTGACCAGCCAGTTGGGTATCTGGATCGTCTGCTCGCTGGCTAACTGGCTTAAATAGCAAGTCCTGTCTGCCTGTTTGGCACCAGTGTGAAGTGTTTCATGTCTTATCACCCCCAACCATTTGCCTCTACAAAGCTGCTCTCCCTCTTTTGCCTACCCATTCTTCTTCTTCTTAATGTCTGTCTTTTCAGGCCCTCCCCTCTCTCTTCCTCTCTGACTCCTCTCTCGCTGTCATTTTCTTACTTTCTCACTTTTCCTTTACATCTGTCTCACACGTCCTCTCTCGGTGTGTTTCTATCTTTTCCCTGTAGCTATCTCTGTTTGTATTCTGATCTGCTATTTCATCTCTCCTCTCAGTGGTTCCACACAGCCCATCTGCCCCACACCCTTCACTCCATTCATCCTACATTTCCTTCCTCCTTTCCTCCCCCTTTTCATTCCCATGTCCTCCCTTCTTTTTCCTTTCCACCTCCTCACCATCTCTGCTCCTATTTGCTGTCTCCCTCTTGCCTTTTCTCCCCTCCATTCTCTCTCCCTCTCTCTCTCTCCACCTCCTTTCCTCCCTCCCTTTTCTTTGCCGTGTCCTTGTATGGCTCACGATGCCATACAAAGCAACTCCCAAACATGACACCTTCTACCCAGCTGTAAATACATGCACCAACCCTCAGTACACACACACAAACACACACACATACACACAGCACGTTCACACTGCGACAAAAGAGTCTGGGCCATACTGATAACAAACCTTAAGGAGGCTTAAAAGTGAAGCAATGCCACTGTTGGCAGAGCTCCCACTGTTTTGTGTGTGTGTCTGTGTGTGTGTGTGTGTGTGTGTGGCCCTTGCCTATATTGTACTGAATTAACGCTCTACAAAGTAGCCTGCTCTGATTTCAAACACTTGACCTTCTAATATGATAAACCTGAGGGTAATTTGATGGAGGAAGGAATTGAGGGGGTTGCATCCTCCTTGTTAACACAAATTATAGACTAGATTCCCCGTGAGAACCACAGATCTTAGATGAAACATGAGGCAAAATAGGGTTCTTGAACTTTTCCAGGGAGGGTCCAAGACAATAAATTATCTCACTGTTGGACCCCAGGTCATTAATTATAACATTTAACTAGTTTGAGAGATTGTGAGCAGATCAGTGACCCATCTGGGCCTCCAACCCATCATTTATAATTATGGATCTCATCAATAATCACCTTTAGCACACTCTCAAGGCTGAACGCACACAGGCTCAGGTATTACAGCACCATGCGCAGGTTTATGCAAAGGTGTGGGCGTGTTACATATGGCCTGTCTGTCTGCTCGTCTGTCCACTGTCTGCCCGTTTGGTGTGTTCGCTGGCTACACGATTGGCCACCGCAGCATGACGTCAGATTGTATTGAGCAAAAGTTGATTCCAGATAAATTTTTTTGCTGGACGCCGCTGTGTTTTGGCTGCGGCAAGCACTGCCGCAGCCAAAATGCACTACAACCATCAAAATGAATGATATTCCATGGGGTTTTTGCCTCAATGCCTGATCCTGTCTGAATGTGGCCTAACTAATGATAAACTTGATGGAGCAGAGGAAAATGGCAAAAGTTTGTTTGAAGTTTTTCTGGCATTAATGGCATTTTGCGCAAGATCGTTATCTTCTCTGTATTGTAACATCAGCCACATTTTGCTTAGTCTTCGTACCCTCAAATTTTCTTTTTCCTCTCTCTTCTTTCTTCTTTCCTTACTCTTCTTAGATTGATCCCTCTGTACCTTACTACACCTCCCTTCTTCCTCTTCACTTCTATATTCCATGCTGTCACACTCAACATTCCCCATCCATCCCGTTCCTTTTTTCTGGCCCATTAACAAACCAGTTGTGCCCAACTTCCCTATTTTCCAGTCACTTGACAAACACGCTGTCATCTCACCACACAAACAAACTTAATTCAAATTTGAACAGTGCATCAGTTGCTCCTTTCACAAAGCGACTAGGCAGTCCTCCAGTGTTGGTAGGGATGCAGAATCAGAATCGGAAATACTTTATTGAGGCCTGAGCAGACATTGGGAATGCATCAGAAAGTGTTTGTGCTCACTACTTAACGCTTCCCTGACCTCCTCTGAAGATGGTTTGAGTGACTGGACCAAATTTTTCTCCAAGATGAATTGGGACCTGTACTTAGTGTTTTCCACTCGTGGCCTGATCACAATGTTCAATCCAAGTATGAATGGGGTCACAGATCTTTTGTATCCATAACAGGATACAGATGCATATAAAAACCTCTTCATAGTACCACTACATTTTAAGTCACTGTAAAAGAGTTGTTATATTTCCCCATGTTTGAATATCCTAGAGCCATTTTCAAGAATTTAGGTTGCTACAGTCAGCTACAGTATAAACACCTTTAATTATACATCCATAACATATGATGACTAGTTATGGATGTAGTTCACAACGTGGGGTATCCACAAGCTAGCTTTGAAACCATAAATTTTGTGTCCTAAAAATGATGAACAATGCAGACCATGTTGAATTGTTTACAACGGTGGTATGCTCCTTTAAAACAAACATTTCCGCTCATGTCTTCATTTACTCCAGTGTTTGTCCCTGCCACAGAGCAGTCTTGATGGCTGTGTTGTGGTATTAAGAGGGAATTTTCTTGGCTTACGTTGCTGTTCATTAACACTGTGATTCATGTTGAGTCAATGGAATGGGCGCCCCGGGGCCTGCTAATGTCTCTGATAATGAGATTTTAGGAGAAATGTGTTTTTGTATGCTCTGACAATGAACACAATGGGACAAGTTTTTGTGCCTGAAGATGATGGTGACAATGATAAAAAAGTGCTACTGGTTGTCTCTCTTGCATCAAAACATTTTCTTTGTTTCTCTTCTGAAATGTATGTGCTTGGGTATGATGTTCTGCATAAATTTAGAATTGAATTCTCATTTGTACCATATGCCGTTTGAATAAATGCAATTTGTTGTCGTTTGAATCTTCCACTGATGTCCTTATTAGGGTTTACAAGAAATGTGATCCAGTTTCTTTCTTTCTTTCTTTGTAGGATTCTTGTTTTTTATCTCAACCTTTGATGTGTAAATATAACATAATTCCTCTTTGTTCATTCACATACTCTGATTGTTTTTGTTTATGCAGTAATGTCCACTGAAAGACTATTATTGGGTATGTTTCTGCCTGACTGCTGGCCTGTCTGCTTTTGACCTGGACTTGCTTTCAATGTAATTCAATCTCCAGAAATGAAGATCGTTCAATCGATTCCATTCAAAAGTGTGCTGCCACTTTTTTAATTGCTCATCTAAGACATTTTATAGCTTGTGCGCCTAAAAGGCTCTTTGATTAAAATGTACTTGTTTTCAACATGAGTCAATTTGCTGAATGAAGAATTGATTCGAAATGTATGTGATCATTTTTTTTTTTTAAATTGTATTTTATGATCTCCATAGACCAATTCAAGGCTTGGAAGTGCTAGATATTATGAAAGTCTGTTTGATTAATTAGATGAGATTAGTCTTTGATTAAAAAGGGTTTGATAGTGTTTTAATAGGCTTGGTTTCAGGCGGATTACAGTGTGGGGAGCCCCAGGCATAATACCATAACTCACTGCTGCTGATGGATGCACTGTCACCGAAAAGTCCCTGTGTGTGTGTGAATGTGTGTGTGTGTGTGTGTTTCTGGTCTCTGTGGGTACCCTAAGTGTAATAATGTGTGTAAAATGTGTTTTTATCAATGTGCATGCTTGTGTGTGTGCATTTTGTGTGTCCATATCATGTGTGTTTGAGTGTGTCCTGCCTCATTTCATGCCAGTAAAATGTACCCACCGTCTCCGTAAAACAACAATAACCCATCTCTTTGCTTTCATCTTTGCTGACTGTACATGCCCAAAAACCATTGTAGCTCTTATGATACATTACCAAAGCACGTCTGTTCAACTCCTTTTCCCTCCCTCCCTCATTTTCTTCCTTTTTTTTACCACTCTTGTTCACTTCTCTCCTCTCAGCTTCAGTGTTGCACAGAGCCAGGTGCAGGTCCTGGGGGAGGCGTGTAGAGTAAGAGAAAGGCATTAAACAGGCACTCCAAGTCAGAAACAGAAGATACAAAACACCCAGCACCGACACAATGGCTTTTGACAACCAGCTCTAATATTTTCCTTGCCCATTCTGTAAACTGTGCAGCAGTTTCTATCAAGTTGTTTGTGGCTGCTGGGTTTTATTCTCAATGTGCTTTCTTTGTCATTTGCATTTGTGATTAACTGGAAGAGGTATTCTTTGAATTGAATGAAAAAAAAAATTAGACATCCATATAAGGCACACCTGGCTTTCAGTGTGCCAGGTCATTATAGACATTTATTCTCTCATCTGCTGCTAATGATAAGCATGTATTTTCAATTCATAATATTTTGGCTTAAATGTCATTTTCATGTGTGCAGGTTTATTCCAATTTCGCGTTTACTTTGGGAAGCAAAAATATGACTTGCTCCATGTTTAAATCAGTATTCTGTGTGCATCATTGCACTGGTGTATTTCACAGTTCTGTGCCCCTCAGGGTACAGTAAAAAGTAATTCTAGCTCCTTTTAAAAACTTATATAGCCTTTTTTTTCATTGGAATAATTTTCATTGGCATCACTCTTCTCTGTGTGGCTCTGCTCCAGTGCACTGTAAAAAACGCTCCTCTTAAAATGTTCATGTTTCCTTTTATTGTTTTTAATCACTGTTGCAGTCAGGTTCTTCCAAACAGTTGTGTCTTTCTCCCCGTTCTGCTGGTCATGTAGGAGGGTCCGTACGTCATGCTGAAGAAGAACTGGGAGCTATACGAAGGCAACGACCAGTATGAGGGCTACTGTGTGGACCTGGCGTCGGAGATCGCCAAGCACATCGGAATCAAATACAAGATCTCCATTGTACCCGATGGGAAATATGGAGCCAGAGATCCAGAGACAAAGATATGGAACGGGATGGTCGGAGAGCTTGTCTATGGGGTAAGGATGGATGGGAAATATAATGAAAAACAACGCCTCCATAATGTGTTCAACCCCCTGCTGACCTTTTCTGTATACTGTGGTGCATCCCAGGATTAAACTGTGATGTTTCGCCACTGATTCACACGCAACAGCCCATAATGTAAAAATGGATTTATTATAAACATTTTTTTTTTTTAACAAATTAATTAGAGATAAAAAGCTAAAATGGCTTGAGTATTGAGGCACACTGAGTTACACTGCAAATGCATATTGTTTTGAGTGTAACTGATGTCTCTGCAACTTCTTTTTTCTAAATGTATATCTTTATATTACATAGAGAGAGAGAGAGAGAGAGAGAGAGAGAGAGAGAACAGGGATAATGAGAGAGGACTAGAGGGTAGAAAAGTGGAAGAAGGATGGAACAAGAGATACAGCGAGAGAGAAAGCAGGGATGGCAGATGCATGGGGAGGTGAAGGGAGGAAGAGTTGGGCATGGCCAGGTGTGGAAAATACTGAACATACTGTTTTGTACACTTAATCAAAATAGTATTGAAATCGCAATACGACCAAGTGCAATATTCAAATTACAAGAGTTCCAATTTCTTGATACAGATAAATGTGTGATAAAAATACCATAATTACAAATGAAGAATTGTGGTGCTACAAAATGTATTCTCCAGATGTATGAAAACATGTTTGTTTGGCACACCATTGTAAAAATCACATCACCATCACACAGATATGGCACAGAAAAAACATAAGTGAGGGAGGGATGAAATTTTGAAAATTCCTAGAGTCAGTATGGCCTATGCATAATGTAACACACATTCGAACCCAATTCTGCATTTCTTCCCCTGCAACTAGTTGAATATTTATTTGTTCCACTCAAACTCTACTCAACACAAGTCCTGTCTTTGCCCTTTGCAGTCATTTCCAGTCTCCAGCAGCATGCACTCTCGCAGCATTGAAAGCCATGCATTATTGAAACTATAAAACGGGTTGAATAGCTAGAACAGGTGTAATGAATTGTGGGTGTTTACGGAGTAGCTGTGAAATGCTCAAACTGAGTTGTTTTTTTTTTCATCAGTTTTGCATCAGAGATGTTGACAGGGTGACCTCTGCTTTGAGAATTGAGAAAACTGGCCAATCCTGCCGTCGTGGTCTGAGATTTCACATTGCTATGCCACTGCGTTTTGGAATATTCTCAGCAAGTTGGGCGCCAGTTGTCACTTTCTGGAAGAGAGAAGCTGGAGATTAGAGGTTCCTGCAGAACAGTGACAACATTAATTAGCCTGCTGAATTCTTAGTGAAAAGTGACACGGTAGAACCACCGCACTGACTAATCAGGTTTGATTTATACCAAACTCTCCCAGTCTTCTCTAATGACTCTTGTGCCTCCCTCAGCTTTGCAGAGAAACTACATATTCCTTTGTCCTCTTGTCTGCTCCCTTTCTTTTTCATCTCACTCTCCTTTGTTCTCTCTCTCTGTTCATCTCTGGGACTACAGTTTTTTTCTGCTATAAGCTCTCAGGCTCTTTTTTCATATTGTGTACATCTGTTTCCTTCCATCTGTCTCTCGTTCATTTTATCTCTCTTTCTTATTCATCATTTCCCCCCCTTCCTCTTTCCTCACAAACTAACTTTGGTTTTAGACTTCCCTCTACCCTTCTCTGCCCCTCTTTTCTTTTGCTTTCTTTCCATATTCTTTCCTCTGTCTCTTTCTCCATGTAGTTTCTTCATCCATAACAGCAAAAGCACACTCACCATTTAATATGTAGTCATTTCAGCTTCCTTTTAGATTATGAGAGCAACATTTCAGACTTTAGGCGCCTTCTGACCGAACAGTTCTAGGGACTTTTTTGAGAGGATTTACCCCCCGGGTGATCTTTCCTCAGAGCCACAAAGCTTCAAGGACTTTTTTTATGTTTGCATTCTCACCGACAGGAAGACTGAAGTGATGTAAGATGGTGTTTTTTATACCAACATCAACATAACAGAATCACATTGTGTTTTCTCTGTCACATACTGTATAAGATCAATCAATACATTGCTGAAAAAAAAAGTTTAATCAATCAACATACACTGATATCTGGGCCAATCACCGTACACTTACATCACTCACAGTTCCTCTTCTGCTCAGAAAGTACCTACCCTGAAGTCGGAGCGAACAAAGTCCCTCAAAACATAGCTATAAGACCTGCGATCGCTCCCGGTTCCTGCAGTGCGTACACAAACAAAAGGGGGTAGTTCCTCCAACAGTCCTTAGAACAATGTTCCTCGGTTGGAAAGCGCCTTTTGTTTAGGCACATGCAGCTTTGCAGACGTGGATCCTCAAAGTGAATGATGTGTTGAACTGTGTGTGTGTGTGTGTGTGTGTGTGTGTGAGACTGTACTGACTACTTTATATTCTGGCGCTGTCACTGCCATGCCTGTGAATTGCTTCTCTATAATTTTACTGCTTTCTCCTTCTCCCTCTCAACCTATCTCTCACTCTTCCTCTTCCTTCCCTCACCCCGACATCCAATTCACTCTCTTCCCCTACTTCCCCTACCTTTCTTTTTCTCTCTATCTGCATCAGTCTCTTTTTGATCCTTCACGACTGTATTTCATACTTTTTCCTGGGGACCCACTTTTAAAAAATGACAATCTATCACGCCCCAACTTAAATTCATGCAGAGTTACACCCTACTTTATTTTATTTTATCTTAGTGAGGAAATCTTTCCCACAAATGGTATATGCTTATGCCCTATATCTGTAAAAACACCAATGCACTCAGTGTCACTCAAATCAAAATTGTCAGGACAATTAATTACAGTATTTTTTCTCACTTTCAGTTATATTGAAATCAGTAATATTTTCAGTAACACTTTCTCAGTGAGTGCAATCATAGCTTTACCTTCCCAGCTGTCATATGGCACAGGCCTTTTTTCATGTGTATTAAGAGATTTACTTTACCAGGAGAGCAAAGTAAAACAGCCTAATGCTACCATTCTGTGAACATACGCACACACACACACACACACACACACACACACACACACACAAACTCACATACTCACTAAGGACCGTGAAGGTTAGGCAAATAGCCTGCTAACACATGAAACGGTAATGGCTGTTTTACACATTAATCATCAGGCTGTGTAACCTGTTTTAACCCCTGCTCTGACACTTTTTACAGTGTTGTTTGCTATGTGTCTGCTCTGTGCTATGTTGACTTTATTTGTCAGCAGTGTGTAAACTCAACAAACACAGTGTGCATCCTGGATTTTTTCACCGGTGATCAGAGCGAATGTGGCCACAGTAGGATGAAAAACACGCAAGCAAAGGCAGAGAGAGAGAGAGAGAGAGAGAGAGAGAGGGAGAGAGCAGCGGTGGTCGAGTGAGCTAGACAGTGAATGAAGAGAGAGAGAGTGGAAGTAGTAAAAGGTTGCACTGCAACCACAAGAGGTTCTTCATCCTACAGTTATAAGTGTTCACAAAAAATGCTAGCCCAATAGGCCCAGTAGTTTCCAAAATGAGCTGCGGACGGACACACCAGCATGCACACAGACAGACAGGGACACACACACATATGACCAAACACATTATCCTAGCCTCATAGTATTATATAAGTACCCCCATGTGATTAATATGTGTACTACACATAGGAGGGCCATTTTAAATCAGTAGAACAGCAATTCAACCATTGGATTTGATGGCCCAATTTCATCTCCAACAACCCTAAATTTGAAGAGCACTGATGTACTGCACTTGTCCTGACCCCTGTTTTGATAAATAGTAAACTTAACGGTCCCTCTTCCTCTTTTTGCCGTTCTTTCACTGCTCTCTTTCCCTTCCCCCTATTCTCCCTAACTATCTCCTTCTACAGAGAGCTGATATCACCGTGGCCTCAGTTTGATTACAGCTGGTGCAATATAATTGCATCATGACATGGCTGAACTAAACACTCACTCTAACCCCCATCTCCGCCCTCTTCTTTGTAGAAAGCAGAAATTGCTGTGGCTCCGTTGACTATCACTCTGGTGAGAGAGGAGGTAATCGACTTCTCCAAGCCTTTCATGTCCCTGGGAATCTCCATTATGATCAAGAAACCCCAGAAGTCAAAACCGGGCGTCTTCTCCTTCCTTGACC
Source organism: Myripristis jacobus (assembly GCA_900302555.1). Classification (NCBI taxonomy): domain Eukaryota; kingdom Metazoa; phylum Chordata; class Actinopteri; order Holocentriformes; family Holocentridae; genus Myripristis; species Myripristis jacobus. The sequence continues at coordinate 11,177 of OMLB01062779.1, read as the reverse complement.
CGCTGGCCTACGAGATCTGGATGTGCATAGTGTTCGCTTACATTGGAGTCAGTGTTGTGCTGTTTTTGGTGAGTTTCATGGATCAATAAACTGTAGGTGAATGTGTGAATTGGGTTGCAGGCCTATGTTTAGTGGTTCCCCAGAAGATGAGAGACAAAAGATTCATGATTTTATTGGCCTGGATCTCAAAGACTATCTCGTAACTACTTATTTAACATGTTGGTTTTCCAGCTCAATTAATCAAGTACTCAAGTGCTTTTTTCAAATAAGTAAGCTGTTAACATTATTATTTATTCTAATAAATATTTATAGTTCTTATTTACAGCAGATTTGCAGCTCAGCCAGCAAATGGTGATGGCAGAGACAAAGACAGCCTTGACATCGTAACAAGTATTGTATTTTGAAATCAGCCCTGTTATAACAGGGCTAACGGATGGGCCATAGGCATGTATGCAGCACATTTACTATAGTGTTAAGACACAGGTAGTAAGAACAATCAACATGCACAAGCCACTGCAATAGGATTCTGATTCCTGATAACGCCAAAGCATTCTAAAGTGTTATTTTTCTTAAAACTGCACTTTAGAAAGTTGCTGTGTGGAGTGGCAAGAAGAAAAACACCTGGAATATGTGCATAATGTGGTGGCTGAGTCACCAGTCCAACTCACTGATAGATCACATGCTTATTCCACTATTTTTTTTTTTCAGTTGAGTCTAAATGTGTTCGCTGCAGTTGACCTTCTTTTGCATATTGCTCCTTTGTAACATGACAGGTTACTGTTAACAGCAGTAACATCACAATGCAAGAAGCTCCTTGTAAAATTAACATTCCTCAACACTGCAGATAAACTGCACTCTGCCCAGCAAGCTAAACGTTTCCTCCTCTGCTCTCCCAGGTGAGTCGGTTCAGCCCGTATGAGTGGCATGCAGAGGAGCCAGAGGAAGGGGCCACAGAGCAGGGCCCCACCGACCAGCCACCCAACGAGTTTGGCATCTTCAACTCTCTCTGGTTCTCACTGGGAGCCTTCATGCAACAGGGCTGCGACATCTCACCACGGTGAGGGGCGCTGGCGTGTGTGTGGGAGAGAATACTCAAGTATGCATATATGCAGGCGTGTGTGTGGAGAAAGAGAAAGAGAAAGCGAGACAGCATTTGAGTGTGTGCTTGTCAGGCTGAGTGGTAGACCGGATGTGTGTGTGTGTGTGTGTATGTGTGTCTCTCTAAATATCTTTAATGTTAAAGTGCTGTAGTGTTGCATTAGGCTGTGGTGATTCAGATGGTTGTCTGAAGGGACTTTTTTCTTCATTTTTAACACCGGACCGGACCGCTACTCTTCACAGTGCTAAATGTGACAGGAGCTGAAGATGTGCTAGAAATACACAAACCCACAAAGACATGAACATCGAGAGAGAGAGAGAGAGAGAGAGAGAGAGGGAAACACCTGCACCCTCACTGTGGCCCAGGAATCGTGTCCATATGGGTGTGCAGTGGTGAGGAGCTTTAGCAGTTTGCATGGTGGCCATGAATTTTTAATGCACCACTGAGGGGCCAGAGTCCAGCTATATTTTTAGAATATTTATAAGAATATGCCATTTTATTATTGATAACCTGAGAATGCAGTTTAGTGAAATATTCATGGCCGTCATCCACAAGACCTTTAGGGAGCAAATCTTGGGAGAGAAGGAGCAGCAGGGAGAGTCCCACACCAAAACAAGCAATAGAAATGAGTGATAGAAGATGAGTGTGAAGAGGTGAAAGTGCGAGCAATTGAGAAAAAAAGTGTGTGTGTTTGTGCATGAGAGAAAGATGAGAAATGGGAGCGATTGGGAGGAAACGAGGAGAGGGAGCAATTGAGATGTACTTGGGTGGACACTTCTCCATGTTCTCTGCTCTGGGAGTTAATGATGAAGTGGTCGGTGGTTTGTATCATGCTGCAGGTCAAAGAGACAGAAGAAGAGAGAAATGGAGAGCAAAGTGGAGTCACAGAGTTAACATTAGAGCAGATTGAGACACAGAGAAAGAGAGAGAGAATGGGTACAAAACAGAGAGAGATGATGATGATGATAATTATATACTCTGATGGAAATACACTGTAGTTGCAAACTCCAATTTACTTTGTGCCTCGAGTTCACACACATATAAACTACAGCTATTATACACATTATTCCCTACTCATTAAGTAATACAATGCAAGAGTCTTGTTTTCTTGATTTTGCAGACACCTAGAATGTCAGTGTGTCAGTCTCAAACATGCTTTAATAATAAAGGCGCTATATTCAGACTACAGCTTTTTATATTTGTGATTAGATGTTAAGAACCGCAAACGTAAATAAAAATTAAAAAAAAAAAAACAGTAAAGCTTACGCAGGTAACTTTTTCCTTCATAATTTTGACAAAATACCATTATACACAGAGGATCCAATCCAAACTAAATGTACTAAGAAATAAATCCAGTCTGCCGTTCTGCTCCTGGGGTTGTTATCTATTTTGCCAAAATCCATTCAGTGTCAGTCAAACACACAGTCACCTCAAGAAGACATCACAGTCGCAGGCCAATCATGTCTTGTGCACACACACATGCACTACTGCCGTGCACGCTCGTCTGCCATAGCTACAGTATGGACTGACTTCAGGCTGAATCATCATTGTGTTGCAGCAATGAAGCTACAGTCGCATATATAGGAAAAAGTACATATATATGAAAAGTTTTGGATTGTGACTTTAATCACGGCCACAATTTCCCCTGTCTCCCTTCACCCCAATACAATGGGGCTGGATGGGTATTCATTTGTGGAATTAAAACCATCAATAATTTGCATGTGAAAAACTCGGCAGCAACAGCTCTTTCCAAAAACAATGACACAGATAACCGACATAAGCCAAAGCTCTCGAGAGCAAAGACTTTGGCTGGGAACTATTTCCTGCAGAACAACACCAGCAAACTGTATCTACTTGCATCCAACATGTACAAAATAAATGTACATGTTGGTGTATACAGAAGTATATTGCTTGTATTTTAGGTGAACTGTTGCTTTAACTTTAATTCTTCTACAAAACCACTGAATCTAAAACAAAGTATTGCCCTTGTGAAGACAGACTTCGGCAGAAGTGTCTTTTACAAATCTTGTGCTTATCTGAAAGACTTTTGATCCTCGCAAGTTAAGTTAAACCCAGTCTCACTTATCCAGTTCTGCTGCATCCACATTAACATTTTAGTGCAAGAAAGTGGCCAAACCTCCACAGTGGCTGCCCAAGCTTCACTTTCTTTCTCCTGCTCTCTTGTTCCTCTGCCCTTCTCTTTTGCTTGTTCATCCATCTCTTTCACACTCTCTCTTTTTCTCTCTCCTCCACTCCCTGACACCTGTCGTCTTCCACTCCCCGCACTTTAGTGTGACTGACAGGCCAATTCAGGCCTTCACACACACACACACACACACATGCAAACACACTCACACTTTGTGCTTTGACAACAGTCCAAACCCAGGCCTTGTTATAGATTTGTGTGCAGAAGTCATAGCTGTCATAGTGATAATTTGATGCTTAGCATGAAGCTTGCGTTCATCATTTAAATCACCTGGCGTGTCACTCACAATATAATACACTTCTAAGGGCCAGGCTTACTGCAGTCAGACCTGGTGATGGATGATGCATTCTGTCTTCTGAGGAAATGCCAGATCATATTCTTGGAAAGGAGAAAGCTGTCACTCATCTACGTCTTTCCTTTGCTTTCATTCCATTTCCATCGCTGCACTTTGAGACATGTGTTGCAAGTTGAAATGCAAACTGTAGTCAGAAATAAATAGGCGAATAGGCAGGAGGTTCTGAATTTTTCCACGTATATGCAGCATGATATATAATGTAACACAGTACATCTTTAACCATGTGGTATACGTGAGTGAGACTCTGATATTCCAGTCATGCGATAGGCTTAGTATGGTCATGCAAAATATAAAGATGTTTGT
>OMLB01062776.1:0-23391 GCA_900302555.1 Myripristis jacobus | reverse complement strand
CACACACACACACACACACACACACACACACACACAAACACACATACACATACAGAGAACCCCCAAACCCCTTCAGTTCCCTCCGGACATAATGAGCCTCTCAGTCATTATAATGAGATCACTGGGTCTGCTCATCTGTTACCGCAGTAAACCTCTTAGAGCAGCAGCACTGACATCCTGTCAGTGCATTTAGAGTAATTGAGATGCTCAAGAGACCACTGGTAGGGGAGCTAAGATCAGCCAGATCTTCCTGCAGCTAAACTGGGAGGCTGCAAAGTGTAGAATGAGGGGCATTTTTTGAACTTGGACTGAACATGGCAGCAGTAAACAGCAGTAAACGAATATCAACATGATGTCATCGTCTAGAACTGACGAGGAGCTGTCACTCGGTGAAAATGACCATTACAAACTTTATTTACTGCATACTTTTTTGATGAGATGAACAATTGGTACTTTGCCCTGTAAGGATGCAATTTTTTGACTGGAAAAGAAAAAAGGACAAAAGTCAGGAAAATCTAAGTAAAAAGTTGATAAATAAAAAACAAAAATATTGGATACAATTTAAAGATACCAAAATAATAACTGCATTCCATAATACATGCATAAATGCATTAAACAACATTTTAAAGTATTTTTGAAACAGGAAAAAAAACTTGATTTAATTTTTCAGTATTTCTCAAGGAAATAAAGTTAATTTCATACAGGTTTCAAAGGGGTTAAGGAGCATTTAGTATGTTTTTTACAGGCCCACAGCACACAGTGATCATAATAAATCTGTAGGGGTTGACTGGGCTGTTAATTAATACCTGTGACCCCACTGATAGTGTCTGGAATTCTACTGGAGGCATGGAGCGTCATTCTTCAAAAGATGTTCCATCATTTGGTGTTTTGATGATGGTGGTTGAGCACTGTCTAATGTCTCGCTCCAGAATCTCACATAGATGTTCAACTGGTTGAGATGTAGTTAGTGCAAAGGCTGTGGCATATGATAAAGGCCTACATCATGCTCATCTTCATCAAAGCATTCAGTGAGCCCTTGTGGGGGCAGTGCCATCCTGGAAGAGGGTCCAGCATTTAGGCCTGTAGGGTTTTCTTGGTGGACGCCACATATGCACTCGCCCACTTGTCCAGAATATGATGAAGGATGACTCATCTAAACACATCATTTTTTTTCCAGCTTTCTGTAGAAATCTCTGTGTCTACAGAAAACCTTTGGAAGAATGGAGCTCCATCCCTCAAGAGATTCAGAGACTTGGAGAATCTACGCCAAGGGGCACTGAAGATGTTCTGGTGGCTCATGGTGGACCAACACCATTTTAAGAGTTTTTTTCCCTTAATTTGTCACCCGTCTGTAGGCAGAGAGTGCACAACTTAATGATGCTGTGATCAAGATATTCAGCTTTGTTTTCTCATGATCACAACTTAATTATCTCAAGATGTTATGCCCGCATGTGATTCTGCACCTATAATTTAAGCTGTCAGTTAATCACTGAAAACATTGTGGTGAACCACAATGATTATTTTTTTCAGGCACTGTATTGTTACTTCTACGCCTATACATAGTGAGTCATAATAGCTATTACACCTCTCCTTGAAGTTACTTTTCTCTTTGCCACATTATTATACTGTACAATAGATATGGCCAAGACAATCAGTTCAGCTCCCTAGTCTAATTAAGTCCTGAGCCTGAAGAAGCCAGTTAACCAATTATTCAACATTAGCTTGATGGATTGATGAGGGTTCTTTATCCTGGCTCTTAGCTGATGACATCTAAGGTCAGCTGACATGCAAACAAGCAGATTAGCCATAGCAATGGCCAAAACAGTTAAAATGGAATAGAATCTTTGCTACATGCAAAAAACAATCACTTTTATATTAGAGGTGGGAGGACATTCAGTCCCTCGTCTCCACACTCTGCTCCATGTTGTCTTCCTGATGAATTTGTGGAAACAAAAACAAGCACTTAAAAATGGTTATCTGTCTTCCTCTTCAGAATCACAAAACTGATATCAAGCACATCTGGCTTTGGTGTTACCTGTGAATATATGATAAGCTGTAGGTAAGCAAACCACAAATATTTCACTAGGAAGTGTTTCAGTACGTTTGTGACACTGGCCCATGAATCAAGGCCAAAACATTTCAGGGTCAACATCCTCTATGTAGTACAGGATATAAAATCATGTTGCTGCTGCCTGGCAGTGAATATCCCATTAGATCCTGCTGACCTATATTTACCTCCAATCCTTAACCAGAGAGATGACCTAGACATTGGACTGGGCTGGGCAACACACACACACACACATATACACATACATCACACTATCACCATCACACTATCGTAATTTGTACAAAACTGCACCAAGCACCAAGCAGCTTACATCTACATGAACCAGTGTCCAAGCTAGAGACAGTAATCTAAGCCAATGTTGTATGTTTTTGGTCTGAAACTTAGCATGCTCCATACACGAAACCCTACACAAAAAATATCCCAAAACAGCTTTCATCTACCACAAAACAAAAAGATAATGCATTCATTTAAAGCAAACAATTGCTGCATTTACATGCAGTTTAGCAACCATGTTATTCCCCATGGATTGTAGTTACCAATGGCTGTTTACAGGTACACATGTGCAAGAAAACAGAGCAAACAAGGAACGTGACACAACAAACATAATTAACACAAACAAATGCTAGGGAGAGTAAAACTTTCACTGTCAAGGCTACTCTGGAGGTAGAGGGAAGATCTGTTTATTGACCTACTGCGTTTAAACTGGATGTTTTCAATATTCAGAATAACTTAACACATATTAAGACATTATTCAATTTCTTGCTTAACCATACACAGAAGAAACCAAATTAATGTGAGTAAAGGAATGTGAGTAAGTGCATGTAAACGCCTGGAAATCCAGCTCAGACATCTCATATGTGGGACAGGAAATGTGATTTGGATGTAGCCAGTTCCCCCAGGCCTCGACTCAGTCTAAACTATGATGAGCTCCAATGAACCAGAATGAGGCCATGCTACTGCCTTAGTTTTCCCAGCAAACACAATATGAAAAGAGGGAAATTCATCATTGATCCCAACAGTGGACTCTTTGATGCTTGCGCATAAAATTTCATACACACATGCTCATGCATCCAGTCTTAACCTTAACTACTGTTAGGATTGGTGTTAAGGAACCCCTAGAATTGAAAGCGCACTCAAGTGACAATGGAGCCGCGCAATAGTCTTTTCTGCTTTTTTATTATCATCAATATGTGCCTGTTTTAAATATTTTTCCTTTAATTTATGTGACAGGGTAAAATAATCCAATAGTGATCCCAAGGCCACTGTGCTAGATTAAAGGAAAGGGAACCTCCCTGACCACTTGTCATCAGGGTAAACCTTTTTCTAAATCCAGAAGCAAATCCTACAATGACCTGGGGAAAATCCTCTGCTCTCCTTCAGAACAAGGGTAAGAAACTCTCCATTCTCCATCCCTTCACTGCTACTGTGGCCAAGAATCAGACTGCACTGGCAAAAGTTAAAAAGCTCTCCACTACTGTCTGAATGTTGAATTTGGTCATTAGAATTCACCTTGCCCAGAGGACAAACCCACAGATTTGAGGACCCAGCTTTATCACCAGCTTTGATTGATAAAAACATTAAACTACTCTGGACTCATTAGCTACTTTGGGTGATGTGTAATCCCTGGAGCTGGGGACTGTCAAGGCTCATTGCTGTATTAGGGCTGTTGGCTTAAAAACAAACTGCCCAAACTGCTGAATCAGAAAAGGACATTGTCATAATGTGTTATTGAGGATTCTGGCAGTTCCAGGGACACTGAAATGGTCTTTTTCTATGTGAACTGCTTTTATGGTCTAAAATTGCTTATTGATCCTTTAAATAGGGGGTAATAGCTGGGCATGAAAAGACATGTTGTGGTGATTCAACATTCATGATGACACAAATTCAATAAAATGCAATTAAAGGTAGGCTAATAAAGGTTTACAGATAGAACACAGCACTGTTTTGATTCTTTAATAAATTCTCTTTGTGATCAGTAAGTTCAAATCAAGTAGCACAACCAGTGGCTGAAATAGCTTGGTTTTGCTGGGGAAACACTTAAGCAATTAGGAGGCTCCAGGAGCATGCTCCCGCCTGAACATTTCATTAACAATTAGTGCAATTTAGTGGCATCTGATGCATTTTACGGATGTAATCTAGCAATCTTTTAACTTGTTTTTTTTTTATTTCAAATGTTTTTTGGTTTTTTGTTTTTTTTAAAATAATATATCATTTTAAAACCCATCTGTGTGGTGGAGCAGCTGCTCCATTTGTAACACCACATAAAAAAGAAATTAGGACAGGAAACAAAGATGCATATATGTTTCCATAATATTACATTCACTGACTATAATGCACAGTGCAGATATCAAGGCGTTTCAACATACATATGATCTGGGATTGCGCCCCTCTTTTAACTTTAGGACTGACCAAAACACAAAAGAGTGCTTCAGTCTGATTCTACTGAAATATGTAACCCTGGATCTCCAATTTGACGGTAGCTGTGCATATTCACTGTTCAGAACATGGTTGGGGTTAGAGACAATGTTGCTGGCCAGCCTCGGGATATTGGTATGGCAGACTGATTGATAAAATTTCTCAAGAGGTTGTCCTACAGTGGTGATGGATAGGACAGGGACTGTTTCAAATGGCTTTGAGCCACATTATCCCTGTGTGTTATTAACAGACAGCTGGGGCCTGGAAGTGGTCTATGTAATGGTAAAAGTAATAATCCATAGCACTAAGCACTTTGTCTGTTTTCCTACAGCCAGCATTATAGCAGTCACTGCGTGTTGTAATATTAGAACTGTTGAAAAAGTAAGCTACTTACTTTAAGTCGCTTTGGACAAAAGTGGCTACTAAATGACATAATGTAATGTAATGAACAGCATGAGAGTAACCAGACAAGTAAACAGACAAAGAAAGTAGTGCTACCTACAGAAATTCAAACGGCAACCGAGATAAAAAGGGTGGGGAGGAAGTGCACGCTGGTTTAACTACTATGTGGTGTCCTATGTGGTGCTTTGGAGGTAATAAACTCTGACTCTGACTCTCTAGCTAACCCAAAGATGTGTACACGAAACCAGACATACCATGACTGACAGAATAGCAGACATAGCTACTGGAAGAACAGAGAATCGCTCCAGTAGTGTTTCTTCAACATTCACTCAGCCATGGTGTACCACCATAGAAAGAACATTACCATCAATAAAGAGGAAATTAACAAAACATAATGATGTATCTCAAATTACCTCAACAAGCACAAACAAGCCTTGGCCCAGTGTTTAGAAGTAGCTCTTTAAACAGAGTCAATCAAGAGTCCAAAACTACAAAGTTTTAGTGCCACAATCTGCACTAGAGGCATGGCTAAATATTTAATACCATCTACAGTCAATAAAGACACAAGTAACAACTGGCTCATTTCCCTCACAAGCTGGACATCATGAAAGACGTTACACTAGCTATGTAAGACTCATATGACTGGGTGGTCTTTTTCTAAACATTTGGCTGCAGTTCCTTCAACTGTGCCTGTCAGTGCAGCCACAGTGAAACACTGTGTAGCCAAACGAACATGCCTGAGGTTTTCACATTGTAAGGTAGAATTTACAGCCATCCAGTCATTGAACATTAAACATTAAACATATCTCAGTACCGGCTTACTGTTCCATCTTGTGAGATAGCCTTAGCCAGAGGGCCAAAATAGGAGGCAGACTCAGCATTTCGAGGATGTAGTGATTTATTCACTGTGTCCCAATAATTTGTGCTCATAAATATCCAAAATTGTATAAAGAATACACTGAAGTAGTAATAACTCAACTCAGGAAAACATAACTCAGGTATGTGCTCTAAGCAATACTACATCCCTCATTTTCACCCCTCCTTGGCTGAATCAGCTGATCTATATAAACCATTTCCACACCTGCAACTCTACCTGAGGACTCGTCTAACCAGCCTCTTTCTCAACAGGGGACCTCTCCACCCCAAAATGTTTAAAGCAGTTACAAAACTTATGAGGAATAAGTTAGGAGGAATATTAATCTCATTAGAGTAGGTGTGTGTGTGCATGTCTGTGTGCTCTGTCATGATGCCAGCATGTGTATGCTAAGAGTTGTTTAGGAATGTTGTAAAAGGTGAAATGCCAGAATAGAACAGTGTCCTACCTTCCACACTGTCGGAGCAAGAGGTGCCGATGCCTGTATCACCGCTGTCAGAAGCTATGCTGTGGCGACGCCCACGGCTACTGTTACCAGGGCCTGAGGGGTTGCCCTGCCAGGCTGGGTCATAGCCAGGCACCCATCCTGGAGAACTGGTGTTACTGGAACCTAAAAGCAACAGCAAGTCATTAGCAACACTAGTTATTCAGTTTAGGAAACCTAAAAAATAGGCAATTACTAAAATGTGCAATTCTGTAAAAATGAAAAGAAATAACCATTTTGGGGGGGGGACGATTTGGACTGTATTTATGTTTACTAACTGTTTACTGACTTTTTTATTTTTGCTGTATTGTTGACTTGTTGTGATATGTGATTTAGGGTGGGGGATCAGTCACAGCCGTTGGGGGGAAGGACGCAGGAATGAGGGAGGGCAAGAAGACAATGTAATTCTGCTGCCCTATTAGGAAATAATTGAAAAATCAAAAAAAAATTGGTCATAAAAAGAAAACCTAAAACAGGGTCTCTAGTAGTAGGCACCGACACTCAACTAAATGTAGAAAAACATTCATTACACTTGATAATACATTCTTTACACTCTGAACAAGAGATGCATTTGTTTAAGCAGACATTTCCTCTTTTTTCAACTGTCATGAATTCTATTTCAGTGCCATTTCAGGCCACAGACTGACAATTAGAGCAGTCACCTAGTTCAGCTGAATGCACTAAATTATAGGTCAGTCCAGATCACACAGCGCATCTGTGACATAAACTACATGTGTTGTTGGTGTACAACAGCAGGGTAAACTGCTGCAATGACATGACAACGCAGTGACACTTTGTGACTTATCTGGTTCAATGGTTTGGCCGACCAGCCTGTGTCAAGTATGGCCGCCCTGTCAGTACAGGATGTGCTCAGGCTGCCACATGTGCTCGGGGCCTGCGTTTATGAATGCTGTATCACATTATGATTGTTTACGCCAGGATGTTTCCATTCTGAGTGGTTTAAGCCAAAAAGGGGTGGGTGCTTGCTGATACATAATTCTGTAATGGCAGGACTCTGAACACGTCGTAACGACACCCCCAGTAATGAGATCATAGAACACATCTTCTTTTTCTTTGCTAACATTAGCACTTACCTTACCAAGAATTAGAGAATCTATGTCAGCTAACAATTATTTGATGACTCTTGCTACTTTAATCAAAGACATTTTCATTAACATCAACCTGCAACATTTATTAGTTGCCATAGCTGCTGTAATTTCTGGTATAAAATGTTTGCATTAATACTTGAATGGCCCCAGGTGATAGCAAATGATGCATTGTGGGATACATTTGAGGGATAGATTCTTTGTGTTGTTCAAACAAATCAATCACACAGCATTTATCTTAATGATAACAAAGGTGGATATCACAAATGAACAGCGCATTTTAACCAAATGAGCCTATCTGCATCTTTATGGCTAGAACTAATTTGGTTAAGATGCAAACAACAGCTGCAGATGATATTCATGCCGCTAACAACTACTAAACCACAACATTTTGCACCAAAGGCATTTCTTCAGCGAGGAGATGTTTTTGGTATTCTACGAAATCTCATTGCACATCACAATGACATATATCTTCCTCCAGGGATCATGAATGTTCTGAGCAAATCTGAAAGAGTTCAATAACAACTGTTATAGTAATTGCCTTAACAAATTGAAAGTTTTGCCTCATGGTGGCACTCAAGTTTAACCAAGTCAGGTTAAATGTATTTCTACAGCACTTCTAAACACGATACAAATTGATCAACTAAGCGTGTAAAACCGAAACAAATAAACACAAATTGTTCAATATGGTGCAAAACCCAACCATAAAAACACAAAACAAAGTGCAGTCTTACAAACACAACCACTGTATGAGAACCATACAACCACACACTTGATGAATTAATGAATATACTGGAAGTATTTTCATGCTTGTTTTAAATAGGCTGAGTACACTTTTGCCTGAATAGTCGAATTGTTGAATTGAATAGTTGATTTCATATTGTTATCTCAAATCACTGAATGAAAAAAGGTATGTATGTTCAGGTATGTTTGTAAATGAAGCAAATACAGAGGACACTGGAAATGGTTGTGTTTTTTTCTCCTTAATGTACCAATATACCAAACCACAACAAAAACCGTGACCCAAAAACTACAATTCAAACCAAACTGTGGGTTAAATGACCTGTTACACGAATATGACCAACACACTTTCAAATTAGCTAGGACAAGAAAGACAAGGAAAACAGATAAGATAGCAGACTTAATACATGTAAGTCAACGTCAGCACTTAACGTAAAAAACACGATAAACAATATAAAAGCACATTCAGTAGGAGCAATTAATATTTAGTCAAAAGCCAAGGAGAAGAGATGGGCTTTAAGCTGAGTTTTAAAAGGCTCAGTAAAGGGGGCAGATCTGACTTGGGGTAGACTGTTCCACAGTGTGAGGAAGAAGACAGGGTCACCCCTTAGCTTGAGCTGAGCCCATGGGATGACCAGAAGTGATTCATCTGATGACCTGAGCGATCTTGACAGGGCACAGGGAGATAGGTCAGATAAATAAGAAGGAGGACATGCTTGAAAAACACATAATAAGACTTTAAAATCAACTCGAAAACTGACACGAGACCAATGAAAAGGGGCAAGAGCGAGATCTGCTCCCACTTAAAATCCTAGCAGTAGCATTCAAGCATGAATGTGCAGAGCAAATCTGAAGAAATAAAAACCACTGGAGTTATTACAGATGGAAAGTTTTGCCTAAAGGTGACACTAGAAGAAACTTGACAGGGTCGCCAAGATCAATAGGGTTTTTCGTCACACACATACATGCTTGAGCAGTGTGTGTATAAAGCATAGTTTGCTTCACCTAATTAATAACAGTAAAGGCAAGGACTAGAGTGTCCCCTTAGCTGGAAGTTTGCCCTATTTTCAAAGTGTAATCCAGTTAGACAGGAGTCATTTAGCCTGTCCTATATTTGTGATAAAGAGGAAGGAGGGAGACGAGGTGGAGAAGAGCAGAACAAAGGAGAGATTTTCCTGTACTGTCTGCCTGTAATAAGCACAATGTCACACTCCCATCCATCCATCCATCCATCCATTCTTTTTGTAGGTCAGAGATGCAGTGGCAAAAGGTCAAGTGCATATTCATTTCATTTCTTTATTTCATTTTTTAATCTTAGGTTTCTCAGCCGGCAGTGTAACTGTCACTCTCTACTTAACCCTTCCACCTGCCTCACACTGTAGATATAACACAGAACCCAGCTACATCCACCTATTTTTATCAAAATTTTGAATTTACACATAAAACAACTTCTGTAGGTCTCCACCATCAGCAGAAAGAGGTAAATAATAAAACACCTTGAGCAGTCTAACTTCAGAAAACTGCATCTCTTTGCTGTAATGCAGCCTTTAAAACCAGGAAAAGACAACACTTGTGCAAGATCACAATTTTACAATATCCAAAATCTCAGATGAAATCTAGTCTTATGTCACAATATCAATATGAAATCAATATATTGCCCAGCCCTGATTTCACACCCTGTCCTGTCTCTTGACTGCATTTGATCAGCCATGTATACTGAGAACTGCAATAACCACTCTTCCCATAACAAGCAAGTAATTCAGTCTCTCCATCTTGTTTGGCCATTGGCTTTTTACTACATAGCATTAAAGAACACTTTTCAGGAAAATTTGCATAATGTAGTTAATGGAAACCCACATTAATTAGCATTTACTTTTACCAAATTTTTCAAATGTGCTTTAAATTTGCAAAACATTTTGGATGGAAACATAGCTAAGGATGATATCACCACTACTATCCTACATGACAGCTCAGGGAATAAGCGAAAAAATGATGACTTTTTTTCCAAAATGGGTGAACTATACCTTTAAGGTCAATTCATACTTCTCAGTCAAAATGCCGCCGTAGCCACTCCTGTGTCTGTGGCTCCTGCTGAGGCTGCTTTTGTAGTTTACATGCGCCTCTGCAAAAATGTGCACACAGTAGATCTTGCAAGATTGCAAGATCTGTGACTGTGGTTGATTTCCAATGAGAGTAAAGAAAATATGAAGACAACTGCCTTGAACTGAGGAGGTTTGCAAATATTTTGTATTCTTGTCAATTCATCCCCAAATTATTCTGCAAGATGTCACTCAATTCATGATGAAAGGTCTCCAAAATATCGCTCTGGGCACCTCCAACATCTATGGGAGTGAGCTCTGTTCCAAATAATGCACACATACAGTAATTGCTTCTGCTTTTATCTGTGCTTCATTATTGCAAAATTAATAAAGACTTCTGTGTAGTGTTTACGCAATTGGCTCAGTGTGCACAGACACCGGTGTGGGCCACTACTGCAACACTTAAATGAGGAAGTGAAAATCGGGCTTAACGTACGTACCATGCCAGCCTGACAGCACTGTCGCATGTCTGCAATCTTTCCTGTCTCCCTTTACTGTGAACTATGTCATAAAAAGGCAAAATTACCAATAAAATATCATTTTACAATAGAATAATCATTGGTTATTAAAGTGGCTGTGAAAGCTCTGGATGCATTTCGCAGTGAGTGAGAGCAGTTCATGTCAAGGTTAAAGAGAGTTTTTAGAGAGAGTGCAGCAGTCCCACTTCCTGTTAATCTCATCCGCCACATGAGACACAAGTCTTTATGCTGGAAACTGATCTGACACCGATCTTAAGAGCTGGCTGGAGTTACAGCAAAGTACATGCATACACATTATGTGTGCATACTGCGGAGCAAATATTCCTGCATGAATAGGTTCAATTTTCAGTAGCAATTATATTGAGTTGACAAGTGCTGACTGAGAAGTTGTTTGTCCAATCGACATGGCTCTGGGGAAGCTGTTCAAAACTACTGAGCGTTAAACTGATGGTGTAGACATACAGAAACACAGGCATAGTGATGATTCTTACTTACACAAAGAGGAAGTGGCAGAGCTGACAGCATTTTTTTCTGCTAGAAATTCAAAATTGAAATTGACTTTCTTCTACCATGACCTTGAGTTTCTTCAAAGGTGCAAATACATGAAATGTGGGCTATTATAGTAATTATAATAATAATTAGCATTATTATTGTTGTTGTTGTTATTATTATTAAGCCATCACTTTCATCAACAAACTACAATATCACAAGTGGTAGGCCTACTGTAAAAGAAAGGGCCCTATTACAAATTTGTTAAGAGGTAAATACACAATTTGGTGTCTCAAGCTGCCAATGAAGGCGACTCTTGTTCTGACATTTTGCACAAAACACAATCAAAATTCAAATTAATTTTCCTCTACTGTGACCTTTTTTAAAATGTGCATATAAATGACATGCAGGCTCTTATTACTATTGTTGTTGTTGTTGTTGTTATTGCTGTTAAACTATGACCTTCATAAAGAAACTAGAATATCGCAAGAGGTAGGCAGGGAAACACTGATGTCCCTGGAGCGGTTTCGTGCTGTCTGGTGTCTGAAGCTGCCAGTGAAGGTGGCTCTGCTTGTAAAATGTTGCACAATACATGAGATGTCAGAACAAGGGGAAGCTGAGTCCCCCCATATGATAATGCAACACTGCCTTTTAAATTCACCACGGACAACAGAAAGCGAACGAGCCCTCGATATTCAAATATAATTATCTAGTTTAGCGGATTAGCCACGAGCCTTCGACCCTGTGTGTTGCCACTTTATGTTCCTATTATATAAAATCTGTTCTGCTTGCTGGCAACGGGACAAACTGGCAGCCGAACAAACCGCTGGTCTCAATAACAATGTACTACAAAGTAGAGAAGTAACGTTCAGCCTGACCTGAGATGCAGCACACTTCCTCCTGAAAAAGCCAACTCACACACTACGACAAGTAAATGTAGCCCGTCCTTGTATACAGCGCCTTTTACAACAGTCGTGTATTCTTAGTGCTTAGCTGTGGTGGTAGCTAGCGGCTCTGGGCCTTAGCTACAAACAGAGCAGCGTCGCCGCTAGCTTAGCATCCTCCCGTTAGTCTCACCGGACCGTTATACGGCCATCTGGGCGGGCTACAGTCCTGCTGCTCTGCCGTTATATAAGTTATACACGTCGGTTTACTGAATGACCAAGGCTTACCTGTTTTATAAGATTCATATCCATCCTCAAAATCGCCTCTGCCCCACATTGTGGGCAAATTCATCTAACTCAATCAGGAATTGATGGCAGTCTGACCCGATGAGAAAAGAAATAAAACGAAGCCGAATAGTGAGCTCCGAAAAGACAACAGATCAGGGGCTCTGCATGGTTTTATGGCATCTTAGCGTAAAACCGAACCGCTTGTCAAATTTGCCCTATCTGAGAAAAACGTCTACTGTGCCAAATCTGGTCCGTAAATTGAGTGTGAATGTACTGAGGTTGTGCGGAAGGATGTGATCTCAGCAGGCTCCTCCTCTCCGCTCAGACCGCAGTACTGCTGCCAGCACAGCGCTCCAGCACACTGCGCGCTGTCGCCTTCATGGCACGGCGGACAAGGGGCAATCGCAGGACATCCAAAATCATTTGTTTAAATGCAGCCTATGCGTTTTCAAAGCGAAGGGTGCTCCACCTTGTTATAATGTGTTGAGGAATGTTGAATGGCACTGAATTCTCTAAAGAATACCACTTCTTCATGAGTTAAGGACAACTCTTTTACCTCATCATAACCCAATTAGAAGAGCATTTTGCTTCACTGTTTAGGCTTTTGTGTAAATTTGACATCGAAACATCCGACTCAAGACAGGCATTTTAAGGTGTTATAGTAATTCTACGGGTTAACAGCCTTGGCATGAACCTGAGGGGTTTTATCCTTCCTCAGTCTCATCCTTAACATTAGTAAACAACCTTTTGTGCCCTCCAATTTGAAACTGTGCGTTCTGGATTTAATATAAGTTACAGACAACCTGCAGCAGATGTTGCTTATTTTTCTTAGGTCAAGTTAATTGTAGTCATGTGAATATAGCTGCAATGTGCCATTGTATTATGTTGGTTTTGTTTCTGTTTGCCACCTGTTTTGACACATAATAGGCAAAAATCTGCAAATAGAGAAGTCACAAATGTCATGTGGCCCATGTGAGGAGGGCCATTTGACACTCACATTTTAGGTCCACAAAAGCGTAAATAATGCATTATTAGTGTTATAATATTTTTCTCTGAAACTGTTTACATTTGTAAAACATGTAGTCTATCATTTTTATGAGCAAGCAAAATATATGTTTTCTATATGCATAATTGCAAATGAATTTTGTGGGTATAACTGTATGAAAACACAAAAAATAGGCTGTGTTTGCAGATGGTGAAATATTTGTGGAGCATGTGATTTAAACAGGTGTGTGTTGTCCTCTTTGGGTTACAGTAGTGGCACAGATCTGCAGGATGAAAATAAGACTCAGATAAAGGGAAGTCACAAAATGCCTCGTAGTCCACAAACAGTTGAAATTTTTGAGGAACATGGTGCACACATGCGGATTGTCTGCTGTGGCTTAGTTCTTAAAGTTCAATATAAACATCTATATGTCGCCCATGTACTTGTTATACTTCATCAGTGTCAATGGATCCTGTTCCAAGATTCAGAAATATTAGTATAATAATCTAACAGATACATTTGGGTTAGAATTAGATCCAGATAGCCTTCTTTTAGAAGTCCCTAGATACATTAATGAGACTGGCAAGGCCTATTTATTTCATATAAAGATATTTTTGGCCAGATTTTTGTTATACTGGGTAAGTGAAAAAAAATAACCTTCAATTAAACAAACAAACAAACAAAAAAATATAATGGAATGTGTGCCACTAGAGAGCATTATTTTCACATTGCTCTGTAAGATTTGTTGTCAAACTTATCAGCAGTCATGTTGAGGGCTTCTATATAAATTAGCATTTTGGTTATTACACGTCCAACTAACATATCCCTTGGACCTCATAGTCTTACAGCCTACTTGTAACAATGCAGAAACACATTCCTCCCCCACTGAAACAATGCTTTTGATGCAATTTCTTTTATTGTGCTGGAATATTCATTTGTCTTATATTCATAGTTGCTGAATGTGTCTGATGAGTTTACAGGCATGTTAAAATCTTCAGAAAGAATAACACTCTCAACATTGCAGAGGGATATTGTGACCAAACGGATCCAAATGTACATAGAAATATAGAAGAATGACAATTTATAATGATACAGAGCCCTCACCAGCAGGTTATTTGTTATTTTGATTAGATCTAAAACCAGACTATTGTTAATTTAGAAGGCTAAGCTGGGTCATTTTAAGTCATTTAAATTGATGGGTGAGAGGAAATTGTTCTATGATGGTTCAATTCATCGAACAACTTATAATGGTGAGTACAAATGGAAACATGCATTTTTTTTCAGCCAGATACACCCTGATAATGAAAAAATAAAATAAAATAAAATAAAAAGCAGCAGTCCAACCCAGCTCCATTAGTAGGTGAAAAAACTCCTTGTTGTATTGCTTTTATTCTTTTTTTTTCTTTTTTCTTTTTTCTTTTTTTTTTTGACTTACTTGGTCATAGTGAACAAATGTCCTCACTTGACGAACACAGAAGCGGATTTAAACCACAAACGCAAACCTTCTGGAACCTGGACAGAAAACTAAATATAATCTGTGGTTGTCAAACTTAAATTTACATTTTTGTTGAACTTAGAATAGGTTGATTATTTTAGGAATAATGCACAAATTATATTTTTTAAATTTACATGTCCTGAAAAATCTCACATTCCCCCTGCAGCACTCCAATATACCCCTAGGGGTACGTGTACCCCCAGTGACAAAGCAACAGAACCTTTTGTACAATAACAGTAATCTAATATAGCATTTTTCAAAATCCTCATGACCAAGTGCTTAAGTTAAGAATGTGGCCTGCTGTGGCAAATCATAATGAATGTTGTCAGCAAATGTCATGGCGATCCACCTGATAGATTTGGAGATTTGCCCCTCTGGACCTAACTGCTGTCTGGCCCATGTGTAGGGGTCACATGTGAATAATGCTTTGCTTTCATGGGACAGGCAGCCCACCAGAGATACACCTTATTTGGATACAGGTCTGCTGCATGGAGCTAAAACAATGTCTTCCTTCAAAGTGTGATGCATCACCACACCAGAATCACTGGTTTAGCACCTGGCAAGACAGCAAGGGAAAGGTAAGAGTAAGGTCACTATTCTCAGTTGTCAAGCACTGTGTTTGAAGGGCGGTCACATAACAGGGGTAAATTCCTCAGTATCTCGTTTGAGTCATAGCACAAAAAAATAATACATCGGCACTGATTCCGCATTAATGAGGTGAAAAATTTAGACCCCTGAGATGACATTCAATGCTGCCTCGATGTCAGTCCAAGCTCACGAGGTAACAGGATGCTATGAGCCAAGATGACATCACATTCTTCTGGTGACATCACTTCCTGTTGGCCTCAGCTGGCGAGAGCCTCACTGATCGTCTCATGAGACCCGAGGGTGTTTCCAGCGAGAACAGGAAAGAATTTCTTCTCTCTGGACCGAGCACTGTTATCTAAGAGGTGAGAGCAAGGGAGAACTGTTGATAATGTTATGAGCAAACTGTAGAAATTTATTCAATTTTATTCAATTTGAATGGAGCAAACACATCACGAGGCTTTTGCTGTCAGTGATCCAGTGGGCTCTCAGGACCTGAGAAACTTTCAAACCCACTTTATGTCCTCTGAGCCATGATGACACTGACAACTTACCCCTTAAAGCTGCAGTTTGAGTGTCTGAGAGGTGTCTATACACACACACACACACACACACTCACACACAAACACACATTCTTATATCATTATATCTAGCGTTTTATATAAACACAAACAAAATGATCACAGCATCAAACTATAGTTAAAATACATCTTGTAGCTGTCACTATTAGTTCTTTTGCTTTAAAAATTGAAATTGTGGAATCTCTTCTATGTAGACAAACAAGTCCAGCCGATATGACTTCATTTTTTTCTCACAAGTTTACAACTTTAATGTTGGAAATCCTGGGTTTTATCACTCCCTTCCTTTGGCTCCATAATTTTTTTTCCCTCCCTGCAATGAACCTAATACGCCATTGTAGAATGGAAGCCTATAGCCAATTGGGTAAAAAAAAAACCCTCAATAAAATCATTTTATTGCCCTTCAATAAGTATTGCTGGCTGGTGGAGGTTGCTTCTTATAGGACTTCTGCAGTGGTTTCACCTCTGCTGTCTTCTTTGTTGGTATTGCTAATGGTTGCTGGATAAAGAAAAACGAGAGGCGTAATGTGTTGTTTTTCTATCATACCACTATATCTTGTAGCTGTGCTGTCATTATATATGTTTTTATGTCATTGCAGGTGATATGACATCAGCCTAAAGGGACAAAAATCAAGGTTTTTATGGCTCCAAACAAAATAGACAAATTTACCACAAAATGACCAAAACCTTTCAACCATTAGAATCAAGGATCCACAGTAGTGGAAAAAGCAGCACACCAAAATGAAGATGCAAGACAAGGCTCAAATGCAGTGTTCCGTTTTATTCTGAAACGCTAACGCGTTTCGTCCGAAGCCTTCCTCAGAGCAGGTTAAAGTGATACAGACAGTGTGAAGCCATCTTATAAAGGGTACACATAATCATCGCCACCTGTGTAGGGGGGGTTCTAACTTGAAATACTCAATTACTGATTACATACAGAGTATCACCATTCAAAATGGCAGTTCAGAATAATCAGTAAGTACAAGATCACAGAATAAAGACAAATCACAGATATTGCAAAATAACAAGCATAGTTTTTCTTTTCCTTTTGTAATTGAGTATTGAGTATTTGAAGTTAGAACCCCCCCTACACAGGTGGCGATGATTATGTGTACCCTTTATAAGATGGCTTCACACTGGCTGTATCACATTAAGCTGCTCTGAGGAAGGCTTCGGCCGAAACGCGTTAGCGTTTCAGAATAAAACGGAACACTGCATTTGAGCCTTGTCTTGCATCTTCATTTTGGTGTGCTGCTTTTTCCATTCCTGTGGATCCTTGATTCCAGTTGTACCTAGAGCTAAGCACCCACTGCCCTAATCAGTGGCAGCAATCAGAGGAAGCGCACCTTTTCTCTTCACCTTTCAACCATTGTTGCCAACTTAGTGATGCTGCTGCATTTAGTGACTTGTCAGATCCCCTGTGTCCTGACAGCTTTGTTTTTCAAAAGTAATAAGCAATAAATCAAGCTGCTTCTCTCTGATTGCACACTCAGTGTGCTATATGGAATATGATTTTGGGTTTCATTTGCAGCTAGGCGGGAAAATGTCTTTGTACAATACTAAACACTCTTCCACCCACAAAGTACTTTTGACAAGTGAGTATTATGTGTCTCTCGCTATCAGCTGATTGATCTTGATTGATTTTCTTGGTGATGCCTGAGGCATTCACATATTGGCAAGTAACAAATGAAAATAGTGAGAACGTATCTTACGTTGTCTGTTGTCCAACCACTGATGCTTAGACACTTGATCTGTACTTAAAGTACAAAAATATTGATAAGAAATCATTTGTCCTGAGCGCCATTAAAGTCTTAAGCTACTGTATAATCCCTGACAATGACAAAAAAAACAACAACACTAAATTAACCCTGTCTATATTCACCTTCTACATTTATTTATAACATGTATATGTGGTCATGATGATTTATGAAGCCTAATGAGCACAACTTCATTGTTTGATGATCAGTAGATGGATTTTTTTCTCTTCTGTTGAACCCAGAGGACATAACCTGACACTCAGTTCAATGGTTTTACTGACAGAAGAATCCTGATGAGCTTTTGTGTCATTACATTTGACAGTAAGCAGACAATACCTTGTATATATCCTCCTATGGAATTAATTTAAATAAAATAAAATAAAAAGGAGCATGTGCTTTTCTTTCGCTCCTTCGATATCCATTTCAATTCCATTTTCTAATTCAGGTGGGCTCATCTCCGACTTTAATTCTTCTCTGTATAAGACCGTACTTTTACTGTATCTCCATATTTCCAGTTATGCATGTTTATGCAGAAACAGGAGGAGTGCATACACAGCTGGAATACTATTTAGCAGTGGAGGAGACAATGCAAATTACTTAGCGGTGATCTTTGTTGTGATTCAAATGTGTAG
The DNA here is from genome assembly GCA_900302555.1 of Myripristis jacobus. Taxonomy (NCBI): domain Eukaryota; kingdom Metazoa; phylum Chordata; class Actinopteri; order Holocentriformes; family Holocentridae; genus Myripristis; species Myripristis jacobus. Next base: position 5,030 of record OMLB01062776.1, on the reverse strand, counting down.
TAGATTGCAGTTGCGCACAATGTGATGCTGCTTGCCTTAGTCTTTACTAAAAAATTAAAATAAACAAATACTCTATATGCAAAGACTGTCAGTAGAGATACCTGCTTGGATAAAGGTTGACTAATAATCTGTAATGCAGATAATGAGAAACAGACATTTTCCAGTGGATTTATACATTTATTTTTGTGTTAAAGTCTGAAGTTAAAAAAAAATTGTTCAAAGAACTCCCAATGCACAGTTTTATTGAGAACTTATTGTTTCATCACAATACAGATTTTGTGTAGATTTGTGTAGATCAGATTATTAGGTATAGCATCTCAGGTCAGCTAACACTGGTTTGTTGTTAACACATGATTTGCACAGCTTTACTTTGGTGGGGTTACCTTAGCTCACACTACCCAAGATATGATGTTTTGGAGCAGAGACTAAAAGACAAAACCATTTACTGCCTCAGCCACCAACATTTGGAAATAGATCTATACCAAATCTTGCCTGTTAAATGTGATCCTGTTCATATCTGGATTAGAAAAATGTGCGATGACACATCCTGACTGTGTTGAACTTGCTTTGTGAGACAGGCTCCACTGTCATTTCAACCATTTCTCTCTCGGGCTAACCCAAAAGCTTGCTCCCATCGTCTTCATCACCATGGTCAGTCACAAGACGCCCTTCCCCTTTTTCCATGGTGAAAGCTATCAGATACCAGCAGCCTCAATATTATACTCAGCACTCGCAAAATTAATACAACACATAGTAATAACAACAATATTATCGTCTTACTATTCAGATTTTTGCTTAAACTTACACATAACACAGCAGATTAAAATGTGTACTTTAGAGCTAGCAAGGCATGCAGTTTTATTGTGGCGGTTGGTGACGGCCCCATATTTTGGATGTCAGATAGGACTTACAAGCAAGGTAGGAACATGTACATATTGCAACAGTTACTCCCAGAAAAAACTTTGCTGGACACCTCTTCCAACCTGTGATGGAGGAATAGAGAGCGATATGTTAGCTGATGTCATAACACAATCATTACTCAGCGCTGAGATAACTTTTCACACATCTTTTAACTTTCTCAATGCCCATTCATGATCTCAATCTCTATTCTGCATTGTCAGCACTTTGTTATTGCAAGCATCAAATAATATATGAAACCCCATTTCAGGCATGTGAATTGCAGCACAGTCTATGAGTCTGACAATATAAAAGAATGTTTTAAAAAATTCAAGATTACAGTAAAACTTACAATAGCAGACAAGAATCCAGATGGAAGACACAATGGAGTCCTGTAAAATAAAATATAAAAATAATAAATGAAGTCAGTGTGGCTGATTCAATGGCGTATTAGGGCCATTGTGTGTGTGTGTGTGTATTTTGCTTTTTTGGCTAAGGAACCATATGGCTTGGCTTTGCAAGGTTGGATCAACCACATATTGCAGATGCTGCCTCTTGGCTGCATCACCGATTCAGTAACAAGGAAATCCTGGTGATTTGAGCCCAGAATCATAATATTGTTTTCTTCTGAATCGGCCCAAATCACGGCAAAGTCCAGATGCTGATGAGAATATTGTGATTCTGGGCTCAAATCACCAGGATTTCATTCTTACTAAATCCAACTGTTTGAGGAAAACTATTTTTCCAATTTTTTTTCTCATTAATTTGTGCGTTTTTTTTTTTTTATCATAAATTTACAACTTTATTGTCATAGCTGGATTATTAACGATGAACAATTATTCCAGTGGTCACTTGCCAGATATTGAACAGCATTAACAGCAATTTTACAGCAGAATGTAGAGCAGGACAGACTTTGTGTGCATTCCACCATTTTTACACACATTCTTCAGCAAATGAAAAGAGTGTTCACCAAAGCCACGGTACAAATGGAGTTATTAAACTGAACAGTTTCTAGAAGGTGTGGTGGAAAAACACGAGTGAATGCATGTGACAAAAGAACACAGCGTTATGAGATAATAACACAGTAACGGCAGAATACCTTGCTGAAGCAAAGACAAAGTATTTATAATATGAGACATACTACATTATGAAAAAACATGCATCAAAAGATAAATGAACAATTATAAATAATATCAACATATATGCATTACTATCACATAAGCATTTATATAAAATGGTTGGTAATCGAGTGTATCTGTGAACGCTGCGTTACATTTTTTTAATGATGAAACAAAACAATAATATGCCACTATTAAACAAATAAATTAATAAATCTTCCTAAAGGCAAATTACATCATATGTATGAAATGCTATGACCAGAGGACCATGTGGATGTCCACTTCAGTAATTTACAGCTGGAAAGCTAATTCCTAAACGATGGATTTATGAATGCAACCAATAAAACTTCACATTTAAGTCATTTATTGAGTTAATGAATGCAATGTTTTGAACAAGACCGATTATATATTGGGTGGCACTCCAGGAAAGGTAATAGGGTTATCAAAATCGGAAGAAAGCTTCCTTTGGGAAATATTACGACTCACCAACTATCATGCCAACAGCTAGATTTAGCGATACTTGACATTTTGCACAAAGTGTAGCGCAACAGGAAAGGTTATACAGTCACCAAAATCAAAAGGGTTCATTCTGTGGGGAGCCTGGATGTGCGCTATGAATTTTATGGCAATCTGCCCACTGATTTTTATATAACCCATTTAACATTTTGGCCCAAGGGTTGCACAGGGTGATGGTGACACCATCTGTCCATTACGGTTAGAGGGGGTATGAACGAGCTCTCCAAATATGGCAATCATGGTGCAAAGGTCACCAGAATTGACAGTGTTCATTCTCTATGGAGCATAAATGTGCTCACCAAACTTCATTGCAATCAGCTCAATAGATTTTGAACTATACTATCTAAAATCTAGCTGTGGTTGGAGCATCACACCCCAATTATTATCAGTACTCTCTGTATAATCCTGTATAATCTTTGTTCAAAAAGACTTTCACTGTCAATGATTTTACCTTGTCTAACTGCCAAGATTTTTTCATAGAAATGTGGGTTGACTCAGACTGTGTCAAGATGTCACCATCTGCTGCACTTTGGAGCAGATGACATCATCTGCCAACAAGATCAGCCAATAGCAGGTGGCCAATTCAGTCCCCCTACTTTTCACCAGCACATGTCAGCCCTAACACATTTTTTAAAAATCATTATTTGAAACTGGGGTTTTTATAATACTCTTTTTATATTTTTACTATATTTGCATTTTAATTTTTATTCATTAAACATGCTGATGTCCCAAATTGTTTTATACTCTGCTTGTTTTTAATTCTCATTTTCTTTTATTGTCTTATATCTTAGTTGCTTTGTTATTTCATTTTTCCATTTCATGCTCCTCCTTTGTCTGTAAAGCAGCTTTGGTACCTCTAAAAAATAATTTTAAAAAGATGATGATAATGATTGTTATCGTAGGTTTCATCACCACTGTTATAATTATTATTTTGATTGCACATAGGCTGAAGCAGAGGCGAAATGTGCTACTTGTTCTTGACTGTTTTACTTTCTGAGCTTCATGACAATAAAGATTAAAGCAGCTTCGTCTGAACTAGTATGCAGTGAAGCTACTTACACCTGGATTGGGTTCAGCATTTCCTGCATCATTTTTCGCCATGGTGGAAACAGTCTGTGAAACAGCATACACAACTAGTTGGATCAAACTTCATGATGTCCCTCAGAACAAAACTTAAAGCACCACATCCATTTTCAACAAAAAGGACCATATCAGTCGCCTACATCATTTTATCTGGTTGAATTAGGTTGAATGAATTAAATTCAAACAGTACCTTAGAGACAGCTCTCTTGACCTCGCTGAGTGCAGTTTGATTGCACCTGCAGTCTAGGAGAGAGCCTTCATAGAACAGACAGTCCACGGTGAGGATGATGTCTGACCTGCTCACTAATCTGCTGCTGCTGAGTAAAACAGCGTCAGCATTGAAGGTGTGATGCATCACCACCAGGATCACTGGTTTATCATCTACCAACATAGAGGAAACACATATCAATGAATGAAAAACATACAAGGAAATGAGTAAGCACTGTTGATTAATATCAGTGTCTTAGAAATAAGCTGACCATGTGAGATATTTGGTTTGCACAACTTGCTTCCTGGCCTCGACTCTGTTTTTAGAACAAAAGTTCACACCTGTTGGAGTTTCTACACACCAAACTCCCAGTCACAGAGCCCTGACCTCAACCCCATCCAACACCTTTGGGATGAACTAAACGGAGATTAGGCCCTCTGGTCCAACATCAGTGTCTGAGCTCACGAATGCTCTTCTGGATGAATGGGCAAAAATTTCCCACAGACACACTCCAAAATCTTGTAGAAAGCCTTCCCAGAAGAGTGGAAGCTGTTCTAGCTGCAAAGTTGGGGACCAACTCCATAACGAACACATTTGAACTGCAGGGTTTGTGGCCCAAACTGCATGAAATTAGCATAAGGTGGGCATGTCTGCAAAGGGGAGAGCCGTGGCTGCCCAGAGAACCCATTTTCATTCAAGAGATCTGGAGGTCAGAGGTCAAGGCAAATGCCAAAACTGGAAATGCCAGTTTTTCCCTCACCAAAACATACAGTGCTGTGAAAAAGTATTTGCCCCCTTCCTGATTTCTTATTTTTTTGCACATTTGTCACACTTAAATGTTTCAGATCAAACAAATTTTAATATTAGACAAAGATAACCAGAGTAAATACAAAATACAGTTTTTAAATGATGATTTCATTTATTAATCTTTCCCTTACCTACCTGGCCCTATGTGAAAAAGGAATTGCCCCCCTAACCCGAATAACTGGTTGTGCCACCCTTGGCGGCAACAACTGCAATCAAGCGTTTGCGATAACTGGCAATGAGTCTTTTACATCGCTGTGGAGGAATTCCCACTCTTCTTTACAGAACTGTTTTAATTCAGCCAAATTGGAGGGTTTTCGAGCATGAAAGGTCTGTTTAAGGTCATGCCACAGTGTCTCAATTGGATTTAAGTCTGGACTTTGACTAGGCCACTCCAAAACCTT
>OMLB01062775.1:0-51779 GCA_900302555.1 Myripristis jacobus | reverse complement strand
AAAACAAGAGAGAGAATGAAATATTTGGTTGATTGTGGCTTGAGTTCCAGTATTATTCAACAACTTGCAAATGTGCCAGGGAGATAAACAGATGGCTCTCTTTGTAGAAATCATTACTACAGGGATCACTGCCTGCAGGGCTCTGACATGAAAAGAAACGTGATTTTCTTCTTGTATTGTCAACTTGGCTGCAAAATAGAGAGAAAAGACTGCTGTTATTCTTTGCTTCTTTGTTTGTTTCTTACTTTCCTCATTATATCCAATGAAGATTCCATTCCCCTTCACAGCACAGCATACTGAGTGAAATTCAATCAACTCTAGGAGAGTGTCATTTTTAAATAGACACGTTCGTAAAGCTTTTGGTATGAGAAGATTGTCATACACAGCCTGTCCAGATAATTGCGAACGGGAAGACTATCAGAATTGCACTTTCTAATTTGAACCGAAGCCACATCAAACCAGTCACAACTCACAGGAAGTGTCCCTCATAGGCAGCTCTGTGTATGGGCAGCTGGTAAGCGCAGCTGGCTATGTTAGGACTGGCTCCATGCTGTAGAAGCAGCTCGATACAGTCAAGGTCTCCTGATCCTGCAGCATCATACAGGACTGTGTCTCCATTGCTGGCCTGGGCATTTGCATCGCCACCTAGTGGAGCAAGGAGCATACAACACTGGGCTGAACTGTTGCTTGATATTACTTAAATAATTCACCTTCATAAGGAGGTATTAACTTTAGATAGGTAGATAGATGCTAAACAAAAATTCCATAAGCATTACTGAAATTAAATTTTGTATTACAACTTTTTAACATTTTACCATGCTGTATAAGTATATCAAGGGCCTCGGGGTGACTGTATTCAGCTGCAATGCCCAGAGGCGTCACTCCATGAGCGTCTCTAGCAGTCACTTTGCCTCCATGCCGAAGCAGCAGCATCAGAATGGCTGGACAGCCCACCTGGTGCGTAAGATAGGAAGGAAGGAAATAAGGAAAAAGGGAGGAAGAAAAGAATGGAGGAGGAAATGAATGACAGACAGGAAGAAAGCAAGGGATGGAGGATGGAAATGAGGGAAGGGACTATAAACTGACCCAAACCAAAGTGGTCCAGTGAGAAATTTCACCTGGGTGTCAACCTTTAATTCAAAGTCACTCATGCTTTAGTCAGTACTGACAGTGTGCTGTTCACCTTTGCAGCTTCATGGGTGGCCGTCCACTTGGTGAGACACACCTGCTCTACGAACGCTCCTCCCATGATGAGGGTGAATACCATTTCGTAGGATCTCTGTCTCACGGCTACAAAATGTAGAAAACACACATCATCTCTGGTAAAGGATACGCTTTTAATAAGGGGAATAAGTAATGTCTGCACTGTGCTGAGTGTGTGTGCGGCAGAGGGAGTGTGTGTCACCGAGCAGCAGCGGAGACTCGTTCTTGCTGTTGGTGTTGTGTGGCGAGGCCCCGTGCTGCAGCAGGACCTTGACATTTTCTACAAGGTCAGCCTCAGCTGCCAGAGTCAGAGCTGTCTCTCCATCTTCAGTCTGCTCCTCCAGGGTCAGATCACTGGATGTCGACGCTGATGGACACACACACACACACACACACAGACACACACCAACGTTAAGTAATGATCATATACAGCCCCATCTTATGGCTACTTTTCCAGGGTTGTTTCTCTCGCTGTTGGTGCTGGAACACATGGTCCAAAAGTGCAAAACATAAGGGCTACCTACTATTTTATAACGGATGAAGTGAATCCAGGTGAAAGCCTTTATCCCTTATTGATTTCCTTTAATATAGCTATCATAAAGGAGATGCAAAGGGAAGCAGGTGAGTTAGAGAGGGATTTTTTGTTGTGCATACAATATATGTATAAATATATGTACATCTGCCTACAGTCATGTTCATATACAGATGAACAAGGAGAGTGTAAAGCTTAGCAGTGTGCTCTCCAGAACAACAAAATCAACCCACCACAGTAGCACTATTTGCTGACTTCAATGAATGTAGTGATTACATTTGTTTTTTCAGAATACAAACTGTTGATTGTGATGATTCAGGCCCTGCTAACTGGCGTTTGATCACCACTCACGATTTCACACGACTCAGTGAGCCTGTTCAAAATCAGCCTGTCGGTTGTACTGAAGCCAGTCTGGTGCATTGCTGAGCTCTCACCCTGCAGCACCAGATCCAGCACTTCCTTGCAGGGCTGCACAGCCGCGACGTGAAGAGGCAGCCTACCCCCGCTGTCTCTCTGTGTGAAGGCAGACACGCAGCCTGAAAGCTTCTGTAGTGCACACACATCACCTGGGGAGAGGAGCAACCGAGAGACATACACACACAGTGGGAAACACATATGCACATGTGGGAATGTACATGCACACCAGTGGGATCATGTGCATATAGAGAGATGGGTAATATATACTATGTGCCATCATATGCATACACACACACACATATATACCCAATTCAGGCACACAGCTGAGGCAATTGTGTGAATTTGTTTGTCTCTGCTCTGCACAATTTTACACAATGTTTTCCTTATTTACTTAATTTGTAATCCAAATCACAACATGCATATGAATTTGTTTCCTCTATAAGCAATGATCAATATGAATAGATTGGGTTACATTAAGAACCCTACCTTTCTCAATGGCTTCTATTATCTTCAAAAAATCTTCACTATTTGGTGCCTTCCTAAGGAACAGAAGATGAACACAGGGTCTGGTCAAAAGCTTTTACCTTAAAATCAAACTTCATTAATTGTAATGTTGATTCAATTAATATCTCTCTTTTTTTATATACCTGTTTGTTTGTATTGAACATGGCAGCTTGTGGGAATCCTGAATACTCTCTCGAATGGCATACTCGATAAGTTCCTCATCTATACCTTCGAGATCAATGTCGCCCATTCCTATGGAGGCAACAAAAATAAAATAAATGTCAAGAATGTGTTTATAGTTGCTTTGCAAACATGGAGCCTCTTACACCTGAATAATTTGTTATAATGCAAGAGAGTCAGGCTTGAAATCAACTTTCATGCGCTAATAACCTCGAACATGCTTGATATAGTCACATCTGTCTGTAGTTTGTGCTTCCTCCAGTGCTTCGGGCATGCAACTCTTCTGTTTTTCTTTGAACTGGCATAGCGTCACTGCTCTTCATGCTCAATACTGCATGCCACGTATATTAGCATGAACCGGTGTATGTCTAAGATTATGTCAAACATGCATGATATAGTTGCATATCATTTCAGCAACAAAAAAAAAACATTTAATCTGTGTCAGCTCTCATATAGCTTGTTCAGTCATCAAGCATTCACTTCTGGTGTTTTTTGTTTGTTTGTTTGTTTGTTTGTTTTTGTTGTTGTCTTTATTGTTTTTTTCTCAACATATGATTTACTTCATGATTAAATTGACTGGAGTTAATCATTAATGCCTGACAATATCACATGTCCTGTATCAAGACTGTTTGTACTTTGCATGCCCTCTAATGCACAGAACGTCTTTGTGATCATTTTCCCGTCTATTCTCAGCACCGACTCTCATTCATAAGTGTCATACACTTTGTCACATATATGTATGCGTATGTGTTAGCCATATCAAAATGTTGTCCGTTCTGTCTCACCTGTTGATCTGACTGCAGTTTGTGTGCGCCTCAAAGCTCCAACTCGCAGCTCTTGTGTTTTTGTTTTGCAGAGTCCCAAGCTGTCTGGGATATAATTAGATCTGACCTGCTTAAAACGACCTCACTCAACTCGCAGAATGCCTGTCCAGTTCCAGTTGGAGAAAAAGCTCTTTTCCTAATTGCTGCAGTGCAACTTTATTCGAATTAGGAAATAAAGTTTTCAGGGACATATCACATCTAGTCTGACTGTGCAAAATATTAGAGGCATCTTCCTGATAAAGAGTTGCAGTCCTTTTTGTACAATCCACAACTTAACTTTTAACTCCCTCTGTTTAGCCACCTCTCCTCCTGCTGCAGATTTAACAAAGGATATTAATAAGGGACATAGGCTTTTACCTCTTCACTGTACCATATAAAATGAACTAATGACCCTAATATTGTGTGCATCTAGTACATCAGCACACACACACGCACACATACACAAAATTTGATTATGACATAAGATTACGTTTGATTACAGGCTCCAGCAGATAACAAAACAAAACACAGCATGGTTGGATATCTTAACCGGCCCCACCTTACAGCTCCAACCCCTCCACTAAATTTAACATCCAAGAGGGAACTCAAATTGGTCTTATTTTCAATTAACCAGCCAACAGCTTGAGCAATGACTGTGACATATTCTAAGCAAAAAGAACAAGCACCCACTTTCTGCGGCTGAACAAGTCGACATGTGGGAGTTTATGGAAAAGTCTCAGACAGCGTCAGTGTGTGACACAGTGACTCAGCCTGTAGGCGGCTCTCCACCGCGTCAAAGACTTCACCAGACTGGCTGGAGTGAAGCAGACTGCTGTCCCATCCTCAAGTTACGCCACACACTTTGACACACACGCACATACAAACATGCACACACACTCACTCACTCATTCACTCACTCCCACATACACATACACATACACTAAGCTATGCCTCTGTCTCTGAACTGAAAACACTGAATTTCATGCACTGGATTGGAGCAACTTTGGATTTTTGTTCCATATGAGGAAGAAAGTGAGTAGTCATTTTTTTTCTTCTTTCATATTTGGTTCGTTTAACATGTATGTGCTATGAAAAGGCCTGTGATAATAATGTTGTTTCACATAACTGAATTACCACTCATGATGTTCTTGTTAAATAGAAAGCTAGCGGAATAATTTGGACCGAGAACTGTGTCAGCTATTCTTTTTGGTAAGAGTGCACTGAACTGGTTTGCTCTCACTGCTTAATTTGATTTTGTGCAGTCATTACTGTGTGATCTCAAAACAATTGTGAAGGACCTTGCTGTGTTTCCCCTATAGATTTTAGTATTAAGAGTGCTGGTTGTGTGCTTGATTCAGTTGCTGCATTTGTCATTCATTTGGTCCCAGTTTTGGCTACACTACAGTTTATGGTGCCAAAGCTGTTCTGTTCATTGTGATAAAATGCCTAATTGCAAACATGGCCAAGAGTCCTGCTTATGTATGGGAGAGAAACTCAGAGATGATTTATGTTTTATTGCAGTTTTGGAGAAAATCTGATCCCTTGTTCAACATAATAAAGTAGAAAAATTTGAAAAGTATTTCTGAAAGAAAGTAAGCTCAGTCCTTGGTTGACGAAATGAGAATGAGAAATAAGATCTTCTATATTTGAGCGACATAAAGCAATGATTTTTTTTTTTTGATTATTTTCCCCCCAAAATGCCTTATAATTTTTGCCTCTCACTGACTATTTACTGCATGGTGTACGTGCAAAGTGTCATGTGCGGTGTTATCTGTTGCCACAAGGTTTTGATCATTTTCACATTTTTACTGAAGTTTTATGGATTAGTCATGCATGAGTTGAGGAAATCTGTATGACCCCTGGGCTTTTGGGACCCTTTCAAACTCGGCATAATTTCAAAAGTATGTGGCTGTCAGAGCAAAAAAGGACATTGTTTTCTTAATTATTCCTAATTGTTGCCATTTTAGAGATCTAAGTTTTTCGGCCACAATATCCTATTGTCCACTTGTGTTCAGCTGAACTGAGCCTGCTTCAGCTCTGTGCCATGTGCTGTATTCATGCACACATGCAGTCTTCTCCATAAAAAATAGTCAGTAAAAATATTTCAATGTAATGTATTTGTCTTGTCCCCTTTGAAACACGTGACAAATGAAACACACAAGAATATCAGTAATTACATTACCTAGGAAACTAATTTTATACAACTGAGCAAAGAATGGATCTGAAATGCTTGTTTTATGCAGCTTTGTTAAACAAGATAAAAGGGAGAAATTAGCCTTACAGCAATGGTTTTTGATGGTGCTGAATAAGGGCATAAATGCTCAGTAAACAGAAAAAATATGGACCATTATTATAACAAGATGTTAGCGGTGTGAGCATACTTAGATTATATTTACCCAATACAGTATGATAATACATACGTAAATTGTAAATTGTTGTTGTTTGCTTTGTCTCTGTCAGATCTTGAAAACACCTTGTCTCCTCTTGAGTCTGTTCACAAGTTTTAATCTCTGCTCTGGAAAATTTGGGACACCAATAACTGATGATGTGAGCAAGCTGTCATTATTGGTGAGACTACCAACTTATTGCTTATAAACATGAGTCTGATACACATCCTCATTTATATAATTACACTGTAGTCATATATCTTGGAATTACATTTTCGTTTTTTGTTTTTTTTTTATCAGTCTGCTTTTATATCAGTGTGTATATTCTGATTTATCACATGAAATCTTGCACTTGTGAAATTAAGAACCAGAAATCTCTTTCTACTCTCATCCCCAATACAGAAGCAGAACATTCCGGTGGATTATGAGATTCCTGTATATTACATTCCCAAAGAAGTGGTAAGTAAAAAGCAGTGAAAGCAGAGAGCGTGGGGGTTTAATCAAGCAGAGATGAGAAAAAAGTAGGACTGTGCAACTTTTTAGTCTTTAATACTCGAGAGAACACAGAGCAAAGCACAGTTTGTAACCAAGATGCTGATTGTTTCTCACAACTGCAGAGTGGCATGTGCTGGGTGGTGTTAAATATCTATCCTTTGGAGCAAAGCCTTCGGAAGCTGGCCAACATGTTTGGTGCCATATCCTCCAACAAGGAGAACATAATTGTCTTCATTGCTATGTTGAAGAGTCTGCGCTTCACCTTTGATCACGAGGAGCTGGTAAGGTATCAACAGCTGCAGCCATACTGTATGCCATGCTGACATACTACATGTATGTCTATGTCCTGCTGCACCACATGAGAAGTCAACAGGTCTTTTCACCATTGCCAGTGTATTTACTGCAATATAACAAATCACATAACAATATAACTAATAATAATTAACTGATTACACCTGTTGAATCCATTAAACCATATCATATGTGTATTTCTCAGGTACTTTTTACAGAATGAATTTACCACAATATGCACAACATGGTTTGCTCACTTTGAGGAGATGTCAGGCGTTTGCACACTATGCATGTGCATGTGAGGAGTTTTAGCACATTTGCTTATGTATTTGAGTTTTGCAGTCATCTCAGGCCTGTTTGTTGTCTGATCACCCAGGAAGCGGCCATGCAAGTCTTCCAGTGTCATTACCGGGAGGGGAGCTTAATGTCCGGACTTTACTTTGACTACATCAAAGAGGTCTTAAATTCTGCCGCTCAAGGAACAGTAGGCTTCCCATGCAAGCCTCCACCATGCATCAACCCACAACAAACACCAGGTAAATCATTAGGCCTACATTTCATTTAACTGCTAAGCATTTAGCTGATGCTGCAGCTTACAGAGTATGGATGTTGGGTCAAAGAAACAGCTGCTGACACAGAATCAGCTGTTGCAGAGATGAGACTAGTAATCTTGAGCACGCTATTAACACAGCTGCAATGATCTAAAAATGCACAAAAAGCAATTAAGCTACAGCCAATACTTTGTAGAAGCTGTCATATTATCTGAACATGGCAGGTAAATGTGCTAAAATGCACAGCCGTAGTGCCATCATGCAGCTGTCCCACATTAGCACCGCAGTGACTCTTACACCCTGTTCTTTCTCAAATATTATCAAGCAGAACTGAATAAGACTAGTGTGGCTAAAAACTTGTATTTCTCAGATGACTCACCGCGAGATCATTATGTATGGCCTCTGATGACTAAAAGGCAAACCAAGCTGGACAGTTTCAAGTTATTATTCTCAGGGGGAAAAATAGTGTGGGGAGTTGAAGTCTCCCTACCTTGGAATCACAGGTTGTTTTGATGAGTGATGAGCTAAATCCCAACAAAATCTTATTTACTAGTTGAAACAAAACAGCTACTAAGTGGATTGGCGACTCCTGGATTTTCTTTTCCTGCTCTTGATGATGTTTTCCTCTTCTAGGGAGTCAAGAACAAGATCATGATCAGAACTGGTCGAAAAGGAGCCCCTGGATTCTGGTCCTCATCCCCATCACAGCTGGCATCTTCCTCATGGTGTGGCTGGTGAGTTAGAACAGGCATTGCTCTGTTTGCAATGGTCATTTGACTGTTGCACAATAAAATGGTGATTAAAGTTGCATGGTAACAAGTCAGTAGGGCCGTAAAGTGTGTCACAGCTGCCTGAGAGTGACACTCTGAAGCAGCTGTGGGAGTTTTGATGCACTGTGGCTGCAGCAGGAATTATTAAAAATTGGTGGTGCTGCATATATTTATATGGATGACCCAGTGCATGTTGCTGGCTACTTATCATAATGTCAGCACTTAGCGCTACCGTGGTGGCAAAAGAAGTTATTATGTAATGCAGTGTAATGTGGGCTAATGCAATGAAATGTAATAAGATCTAGTCTAATCTGAATCCAAGAAAAAACATGGTTGCGTTGTTCTTACATGATAACATCTTTTTTAAGTTGAAGATCTTTAATTAGTCACTATCTATCAGGATTGATGAATACCTAATGCCACCAATATCTCTACTGAAGAAGAATTATTCCTTGACCTAGAATGACCCTGTGGCTTTTGGTCTCTGTGGGTCAGTGTAATAAAAGCCTGTATGATTATGTGCACTGGATTTGTTTTCAGAGAGGCAATGCTTATGAGTTGAACTTGTCATTATATATCAATAGTCCTTTGACGGTCCCTTATTATTTTATTTATTTATAAACCCTTTAGTTCAGATAAAATCTGCTCTTCCAGGGTTCATACAGTACTTACAACGACATCCATTTTTGAGATTTAGTATCTGTCATCAGAGGCTGTTGATGCTTTTGAACAGTCTGTCTTCACAAATTGGAATAGTTAGAATATTGTTGAAACTGTGTGTGTGTGTGTGTGTGTGTCTGTGTGTGTGTGTGTGATCTTTTTTTCCAGGTCAAGTTAAGAAGGCGGCGACTGCCAGTGTGCGACTCCGAGAATAGGCAAACGGCTCCCTCTGACATGATCCCAACTGTATCTATCTCCATCCCACTTCACACATTCACCCACGCTGCTGATACGCTGCCAGTGCGAGAATCAACCCCTGAACATGAAAGCGGGTGAAGTATGACTAGAAGAGAAGGGAAAAAAAAGAGAGAGAGAAAAGTTGGACACCACTGACGGAGTTCACTTTCCAGGTCGTTCTGTTATTGGAAGCAGCCCACCAGGTGCATGTGCGTGGTTAAGTTCACCTCTGCTCTCACTTTGGAAATTCATAAATAATAATAATTTTTTTAAAAAAGCATCTGAGTGCATGGACCTGAGCCATTACAGAAAACTAACAGTTTTGCTACAAAATTCACCAGGAACTTCCACTGCTAAACCAGCAAAATTGATTTTAACGGGACAGAAAAACCTCTCTAAACAATTGTTCATCTGCCAAATTGGCTGGTAAAATATATAAATTTACTCGTCTCAGGCATTATGTCCCAGTTGGTTGAGCTGGTAGCTGGCCGATCCTGAGCGGACCAGCCTTTTGAGCCAAGAGCCCCCGACCCCCGTCCATGTGACTCTGACCTGGTTTTCTCCTGTGTCCCTGTTTGAACTGGAATCAATAGTATCACTGGAGCCTCGAATTGATGGAACCACTGGAACGCTCACCTGAACCAGAACCACTGTTATCACACTGGACTTCCTCATCACCACCTCGTTGGCTCCATCGCAGCGGTTAGAGAGACTGTCCTTTAACTTTGGAAGGAACTGCCTTGATCCCTGTGACGGTCCATCTCTGTCCAAGTACCCTTGGCCAGGACAGTGAATCCCTTCTTCCCCTTGGCTTCTCTTTTCTCTGGATCCCTCTAATGAAATGCATAGATATTTGTATCTCTCAGAGGATATGGGAAGAATTTACATTCCAAGCCATACTGTGTGTAATATAATGATTGATGTATTCTTAAAATACTCAAAAATAACAACAAAAAATGTAAGAGTCAAAAGTAAAGGGACCATTGAAGGGATTGCATTTGATCCCTATTTTTCTGCAGCTAGACTTGTATTGGTTTTTGACATTATTATGATCTGTGATCTGTCACGAACTGTGAATCCGCTTGTCACAAACAGCGCACTGAGGAGCCCCACAAGCACCCTACTTTCTGTATCAAAAGATCTGACCAGATGGCAGATAGCCACGGCCGGAGCCTCTTTCAATCCAGTCATTGTATTCCAAATGTTGTTGCCGAGTGATCTATAGCTGCTGCCCAGCCACAGTGAGTGTTGTTAAGAGTTTTTCATGTCTTATTCACTGAGTCAATCAAGTCCAGTCATGAGAACATGACTCCCTGAGTGTGAGTGTTCTTGTATGTGTCAGAAAGAAGGAGTGAGAGACAGACAGAGGCAGACCGGACGAGAGAAAGTGAGTGAGATAGAGATGGATGGATGGATGGATGATCTCAGTGAAAAGCATAAGGAGGGCTTGTTCTCGTTACAAAAGAACTGGCCGTAGGCTGGAGGAAATGCCAGTTACAAACAGGACTGATGTCGGCAGATCCCTATGAATCAACAGCTGAAGAATCTGCCCAGACCGCAGAGAGGTTTTCAGTCTCTACAGTATGGAAGATGGGGACTATTTCCATAACTATTTAATGTATCTGAGGGGCTTAATTCCAAAACCAATCAAACAAGTTTTGAAAGTTACCCGAAGTGCATTTTTCCCCTTTTAAAAATACAGATCACAGCATCATCACAATGTTATCATATTGTAAGCGAAGGTCTTAAGAGATAGCATATGACTTAAAACTGCTTTACTGTCTTTTCAGTGATCGATTTGTACCATTCTCATGATGTATTTTGTGAATTTGTGTATTTGTACATGAGATTTTGAAGTCCTACTGTTTATTATGACATAGGCCACTTTCTACAGCTTAAAGGACTTTTTTTTCTCACAGCAGTCTGTTTGAAATGTTAAGTAGGCCTTTCTCAAGCCAGTAATGTAAGTGGTCCACGATCAAATTTGTTTTCTTATTGTTTTATAAGTACATTGTGATTATGACTGACTTTTGACAGCACTGTAAAAAAAATAGTTTACTGTTATTATTACTATGATTATTATTACTGGGATAACAGTGGCACATTGAGGGTCTGTTTGTTCCACTGAGATCCCATTTATGTCACTTAAAGAGTACTGAGAATATAGCTAGCTATATTAAAGATATATTATAGTTCACACTGTTCGAGCAGAGAAATAGAAAGGCCCTCCAACACTGGCAACCATTGGGGCTTGGTTGTAAGGAATCTATTGTCGTTTTTGAGGTGAAATATGGACTGTATTACTCACTGAGACTGAAGGACTTAGCACAAATGTGGTAATGCATTCAGGCAAAATATTGTCTAGTCATCTTTTCGGTCTTCCCCTGAGTGCTGATGTCATTTCACAGGGATGAAGACTCAGATTCACTGACATGGTTTTGAAATGTTGATCCATGCTCTGTTTGCGATTGCACAATTCACAGCACCATAAATAAAACAATTTTGTGCAGGGGTCTGGAATTTTGAATACTTGAAATAAAAAAATGCATTTGTCTGAGACTTTTGGAATGCACAATAGAAACCAATGCTTTTGAACTGGACAGTTATATTATTTTTCTCCTCACAGAAATTTGTATTGCTTTTGAAGTGTACATTTCCTAGGATTTAATTCAAACTTTTATTCAAGCAAATGTCAATCGTGTTGAAAGATGAGGAGCAAAATTTCACCGGCGTTGTCACGGTGGCCTACATGTTGGTTACATTTTATAGACTTTAACAACGTAAGTGGTTTATTTGCACTGTAACCATTTTTTTTTAATCTATAACCTGTGATAAGACAGAATTACATGTGCCACAGACAACGACTCGGTGCTTTTATTTTGCAGAGGAGCATCCGCCGGAAGTAGTCGGACTTTTGCTTTGGAAAGCCTCTACCCACAGGTCTCCATTATTCTTCCTGGCTTGACGGTCCGAAGAGCGACGGTTATAACTCTAAATCTGCCAAAGACGATAAAAACCTGCATTATATCGGTGCATCTGGCTCCATATCTCATGAGCTGTACGTTGTGTGCACAAAATGGATAAAAGAGCCGACAGTGCAGGTGAGTTGCTCGCTAGCTAACGGCAGCTAGCTAGCTAGCTTTCCAATGCTTGGCGCCGCTGGAGAACACACGCTGGAGAATTAGCCGGAGTAGCTTGTCAAGATAGCTGTCTGACATGGGCTACACGCTGTTTGACTGATTGTTAGCTCCCTCCTGCAGGCACCCATTCATTCGAGTCTGCCTGGTGATCTTATCTAATGTCGGGGTTAAGTTTCACTACTAGTCCCGCCAGGTGTTGCTCGGATACCGCGGAAATTTAACGCAAATTTGAACCGTCCTATTTGTCGGATGTCCCGACATGCCGCCGCACCGTGCCGTGCTATCTGTCACAACAAGGTGCTCACTAATTTGCAACATCTGCTCAAACTTTGTCCCACTCGGCTGCAGTTTGGCGCTCATTTTCTGCTCTACACAATTACAAACACACACACACTCAGTCCCCTCCCGTAGGATGTCTGACGTACATGGGGTAAAAGTGAAGTTACGCTTGCAGAGCAGCGCCCCCTAGAAGTGGCCCCGGCTCAGTGCCCCGCTCAGGTGGTGGTACAGTCCAAACACATACTCTTCTGTAGTCCTTATTATTACCAGCAATATCAAGGTTGGCATGCCATGATTATCACTGATAGGGGAGATTTGTATTGTGACTGATTCTTTTTTCTGGTGCCTGTTTATTTAATGCACTGTAACATTTTGTGTCATGTCTTATTGCAGGTGCAGTTAGAAGCTCCCTCCCCCTGGCCTCTCTCCGCTTGCTGGCTTCCCCTCTGCAGCTGACGTACTCGTATATATGGCAGGTCATATTGCAGAGGAATGTAAAGCAGTACAGCAAAGTGGAGGAGTTTGTGACGATGGTGACCCAGACCGTTCCCGAACTCATGAGTTTTAAGCAAACCGCCCAGCTCCTC
This sequence comes from Myripristis jacobus, assembly GCA_900302555.1. Taxonomy (NCBI): domain Eukaryota; kingdom Metazoa; phylum Chordata; class Actinopteri; order Holocentriformes; family Holocentridae; genus Myripristis; species Myripristis jacobus. The sequence goes on along the minus strand of OMLB01062775.1, from coordinate 38,743 downwards.
TTGGGGTTGCGAGCGAGGGTGAGTTTTCTCTTTTCTCTTTTGTGTCTGAGAGTGTATTATCCTAACAAGAGCACACCTCCAACTGTGATTGCTCATAATGAAGTGGTGTGTTGTTCCCCTGTCAAAACCAGGCCACCTGTTGGTAAATATACAAAGTCAGCCCAAGTAGTACATGTTAAACTTAAGTTTGGAGTTGCCTTGTTATTTCTCAGCACCTACAGCACCACAAAACCCATCCCTTTTCATCTGTCAGGGATTTTACTTGAACAGTTAGGGGTTGGGGTTGTTCTTACAAAGATGGCAACTCGGATGAACCCACTGCCCTAAACTTCTGATGCCTGTCATCAGGAGACCCTAAATCTCACCACCTCATGCTGTGCTCTCCAGACTTTGGGACTTCAGGGGGATTCCTATCTAAGATGCTTATCTGTGGTTTTTGACCATCAAAGTGGATGCTTTCACCCCGCCATGTTCATAAACTCCACATGGTCCCACTCACAGATCACACACATTGAGACCCAAAATAACTGTAATTGTTTATCATGAAGTTTCCTCCTTGTGCATTTCAGTTTAGATGCTCTTCATCAAACTTGTTGACCTGATTAGCTTTGCAGCCTCTTTAAACTGTGTATTGTGTTTGTTTATTTGTTGATTATAATTTTATTTGGCTGTAAGTTTTGTAACTTTTTGTGTTGTAGATCATTTTGGAGCTGCTCCGTAAAGAGGGTACACCTGACTCCCGGACTATTCAGGCGCTCATAAATAAGTTAAAAGTCTCCGGCTCCTTGGGGGTAAGAGCGTGAGAGTATTTTCCAAGAAGTATGGGCTGGTCAATACAGTGATGCCCCGCCTCATACAGTTTGATCAAAATAGAGATATTTTACAGTTCATCTTTTTAAGTATATTTTTATCCAATGTGTTTGACCCTGAGGGAAAAAATGGCTTGCACTGCAGTTGAAGAGCTTACAGCATGGATGAAAACTGAGGTGCATTCTTTGTTACAGAAGGAGAGTGAAGTGGAGAAGTCTCAGACAAATTTCATGGTGTTAGTCCAGAGTTTGCTTAAAAACCCTACCGAGAGGAAACGCTTCTTCCAGGTATGTATTAAAATTTAAATTCATGTTCATGAAAAGCAAATATGCTTGCACACCGATGCTTTTTTTTTTTTTTAACTGACTTTCTTTCACTCTTAATAGAAGTGACAGTTTCAGGCCTACATATCACTTTGATTTTTGCTTTGACTAACTGTTTTCCACAAGTTAAAATGTTAGAAATAAAAGTACATCAATGCATATTTTTGACCAAGGTGTTCAATTTTAGATTGACCCCTTATTATATCATGGTCATATTGTTGTTGATGTCTGGCACACACGTTTGTCGTTGTGCAGGATGTGTTCCCCGTGCAGTACGGATCAAAGTTTGATACGGCGCTGCAGGCTCTGGTTGCGGGGCTGGTGTGCAAACTGGAGCAGCTTCTCCCTGTGCCCAATCTCTCCCAGGTAGGTGCATGTTATCCACTTACGACTTTATGACGGTTGACTGTAGGATGGCCTGCTGGTGAGAGAGACAACCAGTTGACATATTCAGAATCAGAAAGACTTTATTGGTCCCCGAGGGGAAGTTGCGTCAGTTGCATTTGCTCAAATTCTCAAGAGAAGTATACATGAAATTATAAGAAAAAGACATAAGATATATAAAAATATTAGCATTCTTGTGCATATGTGCAAAAATCATATTGAAATTAATTTGACTGTGATACTGTGATTGTGGTATGACTCACGATTTTAGTAGGAATGTTTTGCATCATAATTTTAATTTTCACCAACAGAGCTATTCAGATGATGATAGTGTGATATTTGTTGGGGTATATCAATCAAACATGTTTTTTTTTTTTTTTACATTTGGAAAATACAATTTGCAGACCCGGGCATCTCTGCTGCACAACTGTACTTGGTTTACAACAATGTCATGTCACTCATTTTACCTTTTTTCAAAAAATTGCAGCTCCTCTGATTTGAAATATTGCCCTTGGCCATACTGTGATTTCAATAATATTTCAGTGACTTGTTCAGGCCTGTGCTATACCAATCTGTGTGCACAAACATACTTAAACTCACTCATCGTTTTGTCTTGTCTGCTGCCCAACCTCAGCTTGGTTCCATGATCTCAACTGAGCCCTCAAACCTGGAGGCGTGTGGAAACTTCATACCTAATACTGGAGACCTGAAGACCCTCCTCCTCTATCAGCAAGCCAAGGGAATCCTGAGCACAAAAGGTAAGCTTTGGCATACTATGTTTATTTGCATAAATTAAATTACAAATTGCTGAAAGTAGAGGGAAACAAACATACTTATTTAGCCTTTAACCTTCTATCTGGATCATGCATGAGCAGCACATATTCACAAAGATAAACCCTCCTTTTTGGAGGTCACACAAGCAAGAGAAATGGATGGATAGATAGATAACTGAAACTAAAATATTTTAACATTTACAAAGTCATTGAATCCAATACTGTATTTCTTAAAAAATGACTTAACCTCCCTCTCCTTTTGTGTAGCAACCATCTCCTCCTCTGTGGGTGACTGCGTGCTCTCTTCACTTGCCTTCCGGCCAAGCCCAGTAGAACCACCAGAATCACCAGGGCGATTAGAGGTCGCCCTAAACACCACAAGCCCAGCCTCCCTCAGCGACACAGAAGACTTGGGAGTGATGTCAGATAATTCAGATGACCCAGCAACCCCTGTTAATCGAGCACAGAGGAGAACAAGATACAGTGAGACAAGATCTGATGGTGATGCTGTAAAGGGAAAGAGTTTCACTCCCGTAACACCAGGAGACAGTAGCAATCAGGAAAAGAGTGGGGAGGGTTCCACCACAGAGCAGGCTACAACTCCCCAGGGTAGCGAGGTCGATGTAACACCATCACAACCCAAAGTTGGAGTAACACCAGAGAAACCAGAGTTACAAAAGCTGCCCTTAAAATCAATCCCTTTCAAGATAGTTCAAGTGCCGGTGAAAAGTGCTTCCGCCTTGCAGAACGCTGGCGGTGCTGGAGCAGGAGACGGTCAGCAAAAGCCTCTGACTCAGCGAGTCACACTGCACCAGTGGGTCTCACAAATTGCCACTAACACCCTCTCTCTCCCAGTCTTGCCACCACTTCCTCCACCCAGGCTGGGCGCAGGGGGTGGCTCGAAGCAAAGCATCAAAAGAAAAAAGCAAGTTAAGCCTCCAGCTGACAGATATATGTGCAATGTCTGTGATAAGAGCTTCCCCTATCAGTCGAAGTTAATAGATCACCAGCGCATTCACACAGGGGAGAAGCCTTTTACATGCACGGCATGCAGCAAGAGTTTCAGAACACAGGCGTTCCTGAACAACCACCTAAAGACCCACAGCACAGCACGTCCCTATGTTTGTGGCCAGTGTGGCAGGAGTTTCCCCAAATTGCAGAGCTTGAGGAAGCACATGCTTGTCCACAGTGGCCAGAAACCCTTCTACTGTAACATCTGTAACAAAGGTTTCACACAGTCCACCTATTTCAAAAGACACATGGAGTGCCACACCAGCCAGATGAGTTTCCCTTGCAAGCACTGCAACAAGAGCTTCCCGACAGCATTCAAGCTGGCAAACCACGAGCGCTGGCACACTCGGGAGCGTCCTCATATGTGCGAGCGCTGCGGAAAGCGATTCCTTGTCCCCAGTTTGTTGAAGAGACACATGGGATATCATATCGGTGACCGTCAGTATCTGTGCTCCCAGTGTGGAAAGACCTTCGTCTATTTGTCTGACCTGAAGAGGCACCAGCTGGATCATGTACCCAAGACCAAGATCCCATGCCCTGTTTGCCAAAAGAAGTTTGCCAGTAAGTACTGCCTGAGAGTCCACTTAAGGATTCACACCAGAGAGAAACCATACAGATGTTCCCTATGTGAAAAGTGCTTCACTCAGATCGGGAATCTGAAGGTGCATATTAGGTTACACAGCAACGAACGCCCTTACAGCTGTGACGTGTGCGGGAAAACCTACAAGCTGGCCTCGCATCTGAACGTCCACAAAAGGACTCATACGTGCAAGAAGCCCTGGACGTGCGACACGTGCGGGAAGGGGTTCTCCGTCCCCGGCCTCCTCAAGAAGCATGAGCAGCTTCACTCGAGGGAGGCCGCCGGATATCCGACTAAACGGCGGCACAGGAGTAAACACAAGAAGCACTCCCTCAAGAGGAAATACGACGACGAGGATGATGGCAGCGATGATTATTGAGTTTATGAAGTGCGGTGACATCCGCAGTCCTGGTTCTCTTGTGCACCCGTGCTGTTATGTCCTGTTTGTGGAGCTGCGTACCAAAATGACAAATCCACCTTTTGAAAGTACTTTCTCTTTGAAGATGTTCATGTAATACTAATGTTATTAGTCCTCCTACAGTAAGAACTTAGACCACTTTGTCACATTTTAAATAATGACGTAAGGTAGTGTTAGAGCATTTTTACTTTAAACATTCTTCTCAGAGTGCTAAATGGTTGCTATACATTTTCAGTCTTTGTAAAGGTTGTATTCATCAGACTTGTGTTTTAATTGCGCTGGTTTCATAAAACCATCATGTCCCATAAGTCAAACTCATCAAGAAGCTGCCTGAGCATATGGACAAAACAAATTGTTTGTTCAAGGTTTTAATGCATTCACTCACAAAATAAAAGTTGAAGGGCGTGTATACTAGTCAGCAGTAGCCAACACAAAAGTTCCTACGATACCCTTGACGTTTTTAGAAGACAGATGAGCATCATGTACATAATATTTCAAAGTGTAAAAATACTGTGTGTGACTGATAATGCCTTCTCTGTAGTTTAATGTAGTGGTGATGCTTCGGAAAATTTGCAGCTTTGTCACAAGTTCCTTTTTTGTGGAGGATTACATTGCTAAAACCGTTTTGCCATATACTTGCTGTAAAAAATTGCCAATTACTCACCCTTTGTTTTAGAGCAAAATTAGGCAAAATTATGCTCTTATTTTTTTCTTTTAAAGCACCACTGCTGCAGAAATATGAGGAAACACTGAGGTTATTTTGATGTAGCTTGGACACAGACATTTGTTGAACCATCATCAGTTGTATAAAATGGTTTTGGTTGGCATCTTAACCTATCCCATTGATTATTCTGTTGTGAGCAATCATGTAAAGCAAATAAGCCTACATGTAGTGTACCTGAAATACTCATTGGATATTTTCTGTTTTTGAAGTTTTACAGAAAAATAAATATCCATAGAAAAAAACCTGTTGTCTTAATGCTTTGTTGAGCTTGTGAAAGTTGAACTAGACCATAAGAATAATGATAATAAACTTTTTTTCATGTAGAACTTATGAACAAAGTCAAAATTGTGCTTTACAAGAGAAGGAATAAAACCAGGCAAGTCAGATAAAAGAGAATCAAGGAAAAAGGGGCAAGCAAGGAGAGGGTAAAAGACAGTAAGATGACACTGTAGAAGGAATAAAATAAGAAATAAAAAGTCACAATAATAACATTGAAATAAGAAGCATAACAAAATGACAGTTACCATAGTTACAATGCCCATTTTACACAACGGAGTCAGGGAAGTACAAACTGGTCAGTGCATGTTTCAGTTCTCAAAACGAGTTAAAGGTCGCTCCTCTACAGGAAATAGGTAACAAACATGTAGCCAGTAAAGGGCCTTTATTTTGAAAATCTTAACCCCGGAAGTGCTTTTATTTAGCGATACACTACATGAAAGTTACAGTCTAGTTACATATTTTCCCCCAAAGATGTGCCCCTACCAGATATAGACTGCAGAAGTCTCAAACACTGTGAATGGCTCTCATGTTAGTTAAGTCTGCAGTGGAGTCAACAGGAGTTCATGGCGAGGAAAGGAGCCGGTCAGGAAGCCACTTCTTCAACCACTGAGCCTCAGCAACAAGGCAGCAGCACACACGCTCGGCTGGAGCTACCCCACTGACCGCCGTGCACACAAAGTGAAGCTCATTTTTCATGAAGGGAGCAGATCGTTTTTGTTGCATGAATGATCAGCAGAGGACAAACACTTCCCCAGTCTGCTCTGGTAAGACACTGCAAATAAAAACGACCTGATAGCCAGCATGGAAAGCAGTGATTGTAATGGCTGGGTCATATTTCACTCTTTATGAGTTAATCTGCATCACAGGCACTCTAAATGTTATGCATAGCTTTATTACTTATGTTATTAACAGTTTTATCGCTTTAGCATATGAAAACCACTGAACAACATGAAGCAGTTCAGCACAGGTGAAAAGTGCTGTGCTAATAAATGATACAACACTACACTAATCAGCTCTACATGTATTTGTTCCTGATGTATTGACTTTCCCCAGGGACCAGGAACCTTTTGAGGAGCTGTCTGTGTTTCCACTGCAGGGACCAGGGTCTAAATTAAGTTCCAGCAACATTATTTTACTCCCTAGAGAGAAGGGCCTACTCCAGGGGTGGTACTTTCCAAAGTACAGGAACTTTTCTGATTGGTTGAATACTCTTGAATATACTTATTTCAACCTCCATTTTTCTGCAGTCACAAAGAAGTTTATTTTTTGTTCATTGTGTTGTGAAACATCATCATGGAGTTACAGAGGAAGTCATATGACAGAATCTGGACCAACAATGAAGTCCAGGCCTTACTGAGCATCTACGCCGAGGAGGAAATCCAGAGGGAACTGAGAACGGCAACAAGCAAAAATATGGTGTACAACAAAATCTCCTGCAAGTTAAGTGAGATGAACATCGTTCATACCGCGAGACAGTGCCGGGACAAGCTAAAAAAATTAAAACAAGATTACAGGAGGATTAAGGACTACAATAACAGAAACGGCTCAGACCAGCGGACCGGCAAGTGGTTTGAGCGTCTGGATGCGGTGCTGGGCCACAGCACCGGAGACTCAGATGCCATGCAGGTGGAGGACGTGGCTGAGGAGGATGAAGGTAAATTACCTGGCCTGATTGTACAAAATGACAGGTTTTGTTTCACTGTAATGACAATAACGTGGTTATGCAGTATCTGAATAGCTGAATAACTTCTGGATTAGGGATTTCTGCTATGGCTTTCTCCTCTAATAACATGCAGTCACTAAAATTTAAAACATTTATATTTTTTCCCTGTCCGAGCCCAAGATCTTAACTTGATGATGTACAACAGCCATTGCTTTTTCATATGTCAGTGGACAAATTTTTCTAATCTTCTTGGGTCTTTAGACCATGGTGGGAATGTGGGTTTAACTTAACATTTACTGAATTTGTCTTGCTCCATGTGATGATTTTATCCACTGTAATCTTCAGATCAATCAGATGTGCCAAGGTGCTATTGGTCACAGGCTGAGATCCAGGCGTTGGTGACACTTTGGGCAAATCCAAGTGTCCAAGAGCAGCTTCGTCTCAACTTGAAGAACGAGAAAGTTTTTGTCACCCTCAGTGCCAGAATGGCGTCGCTCGGATTCAGCAAGCCGCCCAACAGGTGCAGAGAGAAAATCAAAAAGCTGAAAGTAGAATACAGGAAGATCAAGGGGCGCAATTACAGAAGCAGCACCGACAAAGAGTATGGACGTATATGGTTTGCAATAATGGATGATGTCCTCAGTTACCAACCTGGGGCAGCAACACAAAACTCAGAGCCAACGGAGCTGCCCACTGCAGAGCCTTCACCGCCATCCACAGCAATGCCACTGCCCCCTGAGGCCCAGCCTTTCCACAGTGTGGCGGTTGGTGGTAAGTGTGCATATCAATTAAATTAGGAGAGGAAATTTGCAGTAACCACTTGCCAAAATCTAATATTTTTATGTATTTGATTGTTTGTTTTTTCTCTCATTGTGGTGAAATAAGCACCAGACAGAGGACAGAGTCACTGTTTAGCTTGTCTGATTAAATCAGGAACCCATCAGTGCTCAAATAATGTTATTAACTATGGTGTTTCCACAGTAAAAAAGCCAATTGCCTGGACAGCCAATGAGCTTCAAGCACTGCTGAGACTTTGGGCTGACAGAAGCATTCAAAAGCAGCTTCGGTCAACAGTGAGGAACAACAAAATCTTCATCCAGCTGAGTTCACAGCTCGCAGCCCTGGGCTTTTACAAACCACCACATCGATGTAGGGAAAAAATAAAAAAGTTGAAGCACGAATATAAAAAAATCAAGCTCTCAGGACGTCCCTGCCGTTGTCGAGAAAAACGATGGTTTTCCATCGTGGATAGTGTGCTTAATCCTCAGTTTGCAGGTGGGTATTGGGGGTTAGAGACAAGGTTGAGCACTGTGACCTCATCTTTTTTTTTAAATTTTGTTTCTTGGTGATTAAAGTGAATTGATCACATATTTTTCATACATTTTTTAAGTGAATCTTTGAAAATGTAATTACAGTACAATTCAGAGCAGTTGCATTAACTGCATTGTACTGACAGTGGGAACTGGAAATCAAAACGTGACCAGCCAATTGCTAGTTTGGCTATAGCTATTAAGCCTGTCTAACTTGACACACTCACATGCTATAATAGCAAAAATTATTTGATGAATTTCAGAATCCATCCCCCATTGTGGCCAGTAAAGATGAAAAATGTTTTTCTTTCCCACATTATTTGTGCATAAACTAAAAGCTTTGTCTACCTGTTGCACATCAGCAGGTGAGGCGCCTGTAGACTCAGCCTCCAGCCCTTCTTGCTTAGAATTTGACAAATCAGGTAATAATGTTTAAACTATTTAACCAAAACATTGTTTAAGAGTATATACACTCCCCAGTGCTTGGAAGTGTTAGTCCCACACTGTACCCATTGAGTTGCATGCATGGCTACAAGATTATTACTCTGCACATGAGAAATAATGAGACTTTTTCCAAAACTTTTACATAAGCATGCATTCAAAAAGTAAACAATTTAGCTGACACCTTTGGGGGTTTTATGTGTGTGTGTGCGCGCACGTGCATGCAGAGAAAAGTCCATCCTGGTCACCTAATGAAGTTCCAGATGTCCTTGGTTACCAGCCGGGAACTTTGGGATTAGAGCCTATAAATTCCCCCATGAGTGATTCCTTCGAGCTGCCAGATTTTAATGGTGAGTTACAGTGTTGAGACTATTTTAAGTAATTTTAACCATATAAAGGAAATGTCAGAACTGGGTGTCTGTGGAGGTTCTCAGTCATACAGGTCATTGTTATCCACATAGAGTTGTATTGAGGTCAACTGGACTTGTGCACAGCCCAGGTTTTTAGTAGCACAGACTTGGAACTGCTATTTCCTGGACTAGGAATTAATACAGTGAAAGCATTATTTTTAAGTTAGTTGAACTGTGTTCATGCAATGTACAGTGTATTGTGTATGGTAATAAAGGAAAAAGAAGTGGTGTGCCAACATTGAAATTTTCTCTCACATATTTTCCACATTTTGAGAAAATAATCTTTGTATTCTGTTAACTCTGTTTTGATCAATCTGCAGCAGACTCCGGGACGGAGTGTATCACTTGGTCACCTCAGGAAGTTGACGACTTGGTGATGCTTTGGGCGGACAACAACGTGCAGAAGCAGCTTCTCTCTACATATGAAAATAAGAGAGTCTTCACCAGTTTAAGCTCCCAGCTCATGATGATGGGCTACAACAAGACTGCCAGTCAGTGCCAAGCCAAAATCAAAACGCTGAAGCATGAGTATAGAAGAGTGAAGGACACTGGAGACTTGAGCCACCAACACAGCAAGTGGTTCATCATTATGGATGACGTCCTCAGTCATCAGCCAGAAACACTGTCATCTGAAGAGGCGGATTCTGCCCAAAAGCCCCTCCAACCCAGCTGGTCCGTAAAGGTGGAGAATCCAGGTACTCGCTTCAGTTAATTTCTCATCATGCAAAAATATTATGAATAAATAAATAGACAATGCAATACAAGAGTAGATGATGCCCAGTGTTACTCAAAGCTCTACAAATTATGAGGAATTGCACAAATTAATCAGTAGACACCAAAGTATGAGATCATGACATGCACATGCTACAGGCTTTCACAGTAAGACATGTCTGCACCAATTCAGCTTCCTCATGAGTCTATTGGGCTGCTGTAGCCTTTTATTTAATTTTTCCCCAGGTATTCAGGGAGGTGTAATAGAATAAGGGATTTTTGCATCACATCCTCTGTACCTTGTCAGTATCAATGAAATTCTGTCAAATAAGCCTAAAGGATTAGTTCACCCAACAAAATGAAAATTTTGACATTGTCATCAACTCATCCACATGTGTGGCATAACACACAGCAGTGAATGAATATTATTCCTTTGGAGGTCCAAAAAGGGCAAAAAAACTACTGAAATTACTCCAAACAGCATAATTGAATTGTATTGTGAAGCCAAATTATTCCATTGTGGATCTATACCGCAGTACTATCTTCATTATCTCTCTGTTCTCACTTTCCTCACCTATTTTGCACTGAGCAAACTGTCACCACATTAGCAAATAAGCGTCTTAAAATGCTGTGGGGAATATTGTAATTATGGTGCACAGTGCTTGAAAAAGTGATAAATACCAATGTAAAAGTTCAAGCTGAGAAATACTTTGAGCAGACAAAAGAAAACTATACTTTGAGTAGCAACAGCAGAACAAAGAGCAGAGTGTTTGATATTATTTGATAGCACAAGTATAGTATGTAAATCGGTTTTCTAATTTTGTTGGCTGTTAGTTATCAGGCATGTGTACCTAAATGGTAAGCAAACAGTGAGAATGTTATATCTTGGCATGTTGGGTATCATGTAAAAGTCTCCATACACTCTAGTTTCTTGTGAGAAGGAGTTTGTGTGTGTGAGCTATTTTATGTATCACAATATTTCTGGTGTATTTTATCCTTTCAAAAACATCAGTTTCTAAGAGGTTGAGCCAAACTCCTTTTTACTGTAATGTAAATTTTTGGCTCCAAAATGAGATATTGACCAATCAAATCTCTTGAAAAGCTCCAAATCAAATTGATTGCGCAAAACAAAACAAATGATGCTGCTTTTTTAAGGATGATAATCTCATTAAGTCCTCAGTTGGCGACATTGTAACACATACTACATCTACTGTATGTTAATGATATTGTTTGAGCAACTTAAGATGATGATTGTTTCCCAAAATGAATAGATGGGAATAAATTCTAAATAGATGTCATCCTTAATATTCAACAGTTTATTGCATGTAAGTATATTAATGTTTCTTCTCTGCTTATTAAGAGGTATCAGAGTCTGGTTTCTTCCCAGAGGGTCCGAGCATTTCTCTTGATTCATCTGGATGTGATCTGAAAACCTTCCCTCCAGCTTTAGAACCAGCTTTCGAGGACACTCCTCTTGAAGGTACTGTTGCTGATAAATCATTACTGTATCTTGCAGAAAACAAAGAGCACATTTCACAGGTTGTTCTAATCTTTTCCTGTCCATTTTACACAATAATAATTACAGAAAGGACTGTCAGTTGAATGATGTTGTGCCCCCTCCGTTGAGCTTTGTATACATGTGATATATGTATCAATATGTTATGAAACAAGTTCATGATTCCACCTTGTAATTACATGACTGAAGTGTTAAAATATTCTTATTAAATCCAATATCAGCATCGTGATATTGTTCTTGATTGTAGCGTAATTTTAGTAAGTTTTTTCTGTTTTCACATTTTTGCAGATAAAAACCACTGCACATGGTTGCCTGATGAAGTTCAGGTCTTTCTGACCCTCTGGGCACAGCCAAACATTCAGGAGCAGCTTCTCTCGACAGTAAGAAACAACAACGTGTTCACCTACATCAGCAACCAGCTCGCCACGGTGGGGTTCCACAAGACGGCGAATCAGTGCAGGATGAAAGTAAAAAAACTGAAGCAGTGCTACAAAAAACTCAAGTGCATGAAAGACAAAGAAAATGACAGCAAATGGTTTGCTATCATGGATAGTGTCCTTGACCCAGGAGGAGAAAATGTTGAAACTGAGACAAGTGAGCTGAGGGAGGTGGACTCACCTGCAATGCTGACACATCCCGGATCCCCTGAATATGATCATACGAATGGTATGTACAGGCAGAGATAATTAATTTCATAATAACGGCACACAAGAGTTAAATGAGACCTAAGCATGAGCCTTGAGGAACACCATAAGTAATGTCTGCTGAGGATAATGAGTTTCCAATGAGAAAGATAGGAGCTGAATACACAGTGTTCTGATACCAAGACAGAAATTAAGGTGATCAATTCACTCATGTTTTTAGTGAAATGTGAACAGATAAGAGACATTTATCTACCCACCATCCACACTAAACATGAACAAATTGTTCCCAGGCCACATGTAATGGACTATGACTTTTACAGCTCTACGCATACTAAATCCATATTTAATGTGATAATATACATATTTGTAATTCAGATAAAATAAGTTTGTGAAGATGTAGGATTTGAAATAACACACACCACTAAGAGCTTTATAATTTGTGATATATGATTATGATATGTGATTTAGCTCATGTAGTCATGTATAGATCAAGGGCTTTAGGTAACACAGGTCACAGGATCTCTTTTCTAAGACAGACCAGGGACAGCAGCAGATTCAGCCACAGACAGATATAAACTACAATTTTGCATTTTGATAACTGTTGTGTGGTGCAGGTCTAACTAGGTTTAATTGCTTTTCACAGATAAATTAAGGACTAGTTGGACACCTGACGAAGTCCAAATACTGCTCACCTGGTGGGCAGAGGAGAGCGTCCAGGAGACGCTTATGTCAAAGGTGGGAAATGAGAAAATGTACGCCCAGCTGAGCTCAGAGCTTGCCACCCTGGGTTTTAATAAAACCTCGAACCAGTGTCGCTTTAAGCTAAAAAAGCTGAAACAGGAGTACAAAAAGGTCAAGGACCAGAAAGACTCTAAACGTAGAGAAAGCACATGGTTTGTCATCATGGATAATATCCTCAGCTGTCAAGGACAAGAGCTCGAGACGGAGAAAGCAGCAGAAGTGACAGATTCAGCTCCTCCATCGCTGGCGAAATCACAGCATGGCTTCCCTGAACCAGTGGAGGACAAAGGTGCATTACATTGTGGTTGTGTTTTTTTTTCATTATTTGTTTGCCTTTTATGTATATGTATAGAGTATTATTGAACCATAGGTCTAAATGAAAGTCCATTTCACTGTTAAGAGCTAAGTGACTTACAGTAAGTAGTAAAGCTGGGCAATGTATTGACATTAAATATCGTCTTAAATTTTGAACATTGTAATATTGTAATTTTGCATAAGTGTCCTCTTTTCCTGTTTTTAAAGGCTGCATTACAGGAAGGGGATGCAATTTTCTGAAGTTTTACAGTACAACAACATACAGTAGACACACATTGTGTAGAAAGTGCCGAATAGCATTAAGCTGGTTTGACTGGATTCGCTGATGTCACGATAGTTAGCAATTTAAACCACGTCCAACGCTCTACTTCCAAATTATTTATTGAAGACCGGCAAATATGTTTTAACCTCAATTTGCCTGAGTGGGGACAGTCAAAATAAGTTGCAGTCAAGTATCTGAAAGTTAATCTATTATGTGTTTGCCTCTCTTATTATCTGATTTGTCCTAAAATTAGATATAAATTAATTAATTAGATATAAAATGTGTTAGGTTGTATTGAGGTTTAGGGAATGTTAGCTGTAAAATGGTGATTCTGTGATTTGTGTCTATACATTTAAATGCTTGTTCTCAATCCTGTTTGCAGGTGGCCAGTTGTCCCTATCCACTTTGTCTCTTTTGGTGCCCACCTTGCGTCTGATGTGTGCGTTTGCATGGCAAGTGGTTCAGCACTGTAATGTACTGCATTATGGAAAAGTGGAGGAGCTGGTCAGACTGGTGACAGAACTGGTCCCAGAGCTGCTGACTCCCAGAGAGAAGGCTCAGCTCCTGCTCAGACTGAGGGCACGGGTAAGACACATGAAAGCATCACATATGTCGTTTTTGTTATACTGGAGCATTTTCTTCACTGTTCAGTTTTGTTGTTTAGTATGGAATTTGCCTTTATATTGTTTTCTGTTGTACTAATTTGTTTTGTTTTTGTGAGATGAGGCATTTTTCTATGCAAATAAATACACTGTAAAACACTAAATAAAGTAAACATGATCATTTTTGTTGGACATGTTGAACGTTAGGACATTGAATCTACACCTGATAAAAAGTTACCTGTGAGTGTATCAGTACCAGCTTCACACACAAAGCCAAAAGCTAAAACAGGATACTGGTATTCGAAAATTTCCTCAAAACCTGAAACCTGTTACCAGGTATCATGTTTCACTTTCCAGCTGTAAACATAAAAACACTTGATTTCTGACAAAGGAAGAAGGATGTGTTTCTGTTGAGGAAGAAAATAAGATCATAGTTAATTTTATTTTTTTTTTCTGATGGACCAGGCTGTCTATGATTTGGTACTGAATTGGCACTCAGAATCACTTCAGATACATATTATCACTAAGCATTGGTGTTAGTAGTTTGGTATCATTGCACACATTAAATGTTAGAGAAATTGTCAGCACAATAAAATATGACTAACACAGTAATGAAAATTAACTAAAATAAAGGAGTTATTCAATTCATGACCTTAACAGTGAAAGTTTCAATTGCATGTAAAGAACAGAGATGAAAATGTCAGTGTGTGTCTGTGTTTCAGCTGGTGTTGGAGTTGTGTCGCAGTGAGAAGACAGCCAACCTGCAGGTCATCCAGCCCCACCTGGAGGTGATACACAACTTGACCAAAGACTCCAGCTACAACCAGGAGGTGGGCCCCAGTCGGTTGTGTACAATAGTATTCCCTTATGTCAGTGCCTTTTACTCAAAGGACAGTATGACTCCAATTAGCACAATAAAATATGACTAACAATCCAAAATCTTCCTGCATTTTATCAGTGTTAACATTAAAGTTTCCTCTTCTCTCCCAAAGCTCGAATCAATAAACCCAATTATGTGTGCAACAGACTAATCCCAAAGAGATCCTGCAACTGACCACCTGGAAATGAATGAGCTGATTTTGTGCAGAAACTGCCTTTTTAGGTCCAAAATGAACTTTGAAGCTTTTAGTACCAGACAAGAAAATGTCACCCTACATCAAAAAAAAAGGGAAAAAAATGGTCTGGATTCAGCTGAAGTCTTCCCTTTTCATCCTCAACAGTAATCAACATAGTTGCCACAGTTCAGCATTCAGCTACAGTTTGCATGGCCCTCTGTGGACTCCTGTACTCGACTTTTTACTGGACTCTCTTTTGTTGTCACAGAATTAGTGGCAGGACAAACTCCCCTCTGTTTCGTGCAAAGGGAGACAGGAGGAATTAGTTACTGATTGAAACTGAACTTTCCTTTGGCAAAGGCAGGATCTTCAAAGCTTCAAGTCAGTGGCAGTCCTCTTTTAACTCTCCTACTCTTTGAGAGCACTGAGGACATCCCCCATGGATCTCCATGTCACCCTCCTCTAGGCTATGAACCTTTCCCCTCGCTGGGGCAGGAGGTCCCCATTTTGTTTAGTCTAATTCTCACAGAGTGGAGGCATTTTAGTCACTGTTTGATCTCTTTGCCTGGATCTTTTCTCCCATGGGGTTTCAGGAGCCTTTCTATGTCTCCATGTCTGATGTTTCCTTGATGTTTATTGGTTATTTCACTGACTTCTAGAGTGATAGAAGAGGCCACATTGTCACAGTGTTTCAGAGTGATAGGGTAGAACCAACTTTTACCACATGTGACTCACCGACAGGGTCCCTGTTCTACACCCCACTGGTCATTTTTGTGGGCCCCCAAGTTCCATTTGACTGATTGCACAGTGCCTTACTCCCACTCCCATGTGACTTTCATTAATGAAAAAGCTCTTCCCTCAGATTTTTTCTTCTTAGAGACAGACAACACTTTGTTTACTAATGTAGAGGATGCATTTGAGGAAGGACAAAAGCCCTCAGGTTCATAGTCTGAGCTCTAACCAGTGGCACTGATGCACCACTTTTAAATGTCTCTGAGCGTTTAAAGAATTAGCGAAACACCCTTGTATTTTGGCTTGTAATAGGGTAAAGTCATGAGGTATGCATAAGTCAGATTCTTTTAGAATGAATTAGCATTCATCATCATTTACCATGCCATAAGAAAGAGGTGAAACTGCAGCGTCTGCCTTTAATCTCGTTAGGAGCTCAGGGGAAAAACCCTGTTTGCTTTTGTAAAGATTGTTCTAATTTTTCCTCCTGTAAAACAATCTGTACTTTAGACATGATAATTTGGTGGATTTGATTCAGGTCTTCATTGATCATGCCAAAAAAAAAAAAAAAAACCCTTTGGCAAGATGGTGGCAAAATAACAAACTCTTTTTCCTCAGATTTGCTGAAACAAGAAGAATCCACTGCACTTGCAAATGTTAATTTCTGCTGTGAAAGATTGTGCAGCATTAGCAAATTTTTTTTGCATAACCTTTTTTTTTTTTTTGCTTATCACATTGTCCCAGTCCCAACAAAGTTTGGCACACAGCAAGATTGCAGTGTTATCCATAGTTTTGAAAATCCAAACTTTTCCATCAGTTTCATTTGTCCAAAGACATGCAAACAGGAAGTGAGGTATACTTCCTTGATGCTAGACCCCAAAGAGACACAGGCCACAGGCGGTCATGCCTCATAGTGCTGCAATCAGGCAAACCTCGCAATAGCAACAGTTTTTGAAACTCCTCACACAGCATGAATGGGCAGTCTACTTCGTGCATCATTCAGAGATTGCTGATAATCATATTTTTTATTCATAAGAACAAAGTTAATAACAAATATGTAACAAAAAGGGAGGCATAACTCCAAAGCAGTTAATGTTAAAACAATCAAAATTGGTATAAAACGGTTTCAAATTTCAAATTCAAGCAAAATCAGCCAGATGATGGTGCTGTAAAGCCAACTTTACATTTTAAACAGTAACTTCATAGACTGGAATATTGTTTTTTTCCTTCTTATAAATCTGTGGGTCAACACAAATGCACTGATTGGTTTTCACTGCAGTCTTGACAGTTTTCCAGCATGTTGTGGCCATACGTCCATGTTATTTTGGCCCCCTGCACAAATACATGGAGGTGACACTGGAAGAGAAACAAGAACTTCTCACCGCTGTCACATGCTGTTCCCTTTGCTTTATCCAGACATTTCTGTCTCTCTCCATTGTCAACTATCAAATAAAGGCAAACATGCCCAAAATGTTCTTTAAAAAAAAATCAAACTTTGAAAGGCCATAACTGCTGCACTTGTGGAAACTTGAAGGGATGATGTATTTTATTACTGATCAACCCAGTGGCTGCTTGCATCATTCTCAGTGCATGGCACGTTTACCATTACCTGATTAAATTATTTATGATGCCACTTTATAGGACAATGAGGAGCCGGAGAACTCAAAGTCAGACTTTGTGGAGATTATTCACACCTTGCTGAATAACCCAGAGGAAAAGGAAACTTTTTTCAAGGTCAGACATTTTTATGAGATTGACTTTATTCATTAACTTATTTATTTGTTTGTTTTGAAGCAGTGTCTAATATTACATTTTGTGCTGCTTGTATTACTATAGCTTCATATTGTGTATTACCAGCAGTTGTTAATTAGTAAATACAGTAGTTCAAATCTCAATTTTCAGTGAAATAGTAAATACACCAGAGTGTGACATTTGCCTTACATCATTTTGTCAAATGTCTGTGTTTGTGTGTGTGTGTGTTTATAATGACTTACCTTTTCCTCAGGAGGTCTTCCCCGTCCGTTATGGTCAACAGTATGAAGCAACGTTACACTCAATAGTGTGGAAATTCATCTCCAGACTGGATGAACTGTTGCCGATACCAGATGTTAAACAGGTGTGTTATGAAATGATCTAGTAGACCACATTTACCAACACACTGCAGCTGGTGTCATTATCCCTTATGTAGTTAAACCACAGTGAGTCCCTACATTGAAATCTGGCCCACAACAGCACTAGAAGCAAAAAAGTAAAACCAACAGAGATTAGGACCCACGTGCAGAGATGAGACGGTGACTTGCCTGATGGCACAGTCTTGGCAAAATAACCTAACCCTAGTATCAGTAGGGTTCTCTTAATAGACATAAAATAGCTCACAAAACTAATAACTGAGTAGATATCAAGGAACCTACCAGTGGCTCTCTGCAGGAACGCATAATACAGGAATGAAAATGACAGGATTTTCTAGACTAGAGCTACTTAAACAAAAAGAAGAAACACACAGAGGCCACAACAGCATCTGCTCAGGTAGTGAGTATCAAGATCCAGCAACCTGCAGGACGCACAGGGAGAAGATCCATGTGTGAGATTCCCAATGTGGATTTATTACGTTTATTAGATCTGTTACACTTGGTGCCGTCAGCACCTCGTGGTGGTGCGTTCAGGGACTTACAGACAGCATAAATGTGCATGGTTGGTATTTTCTTAGGTTTGCATTATCTGCCTTTCAGACAGCAGAGTGGCTCAGTGGCGCCCCCTTTGCCATGGAGGAGTGTGGCCAACTGGTTTTAGAGCCACATCAGCTGAAGACGCTGCTTCATCACCATCACAGACAAAACAACATGAAACAATGTGAGTCCTCAGCTCGAGTGCAAAGAAACATTTTACTGTTGAAAAAATGAATAAATAAGAGTCACAATTACAGAGTTAGAAAGCAACCTTGGTTATTGAGATTATTTTTTGCAAGAAGAAATTGTTTCCTTTGCATGTAACAATTTTTTTCTTCCACCTTGTCTACACTGTCTCTTATTCCTAAAGCAAAGGTCCCTTCAGGGCAGATCGATGCAAGCAGAAGTAAATGCACGAGATACAGAGCAGAACCAGTACCAGATGGGGACGACGAAGATGAAGGACAATCTGATCGCTGCAGAGAGGAGGAGGAGGAGGAGGCTGAAGAAAAGCAAAGTGACGATGAAAGGACTCCACAGGACTGGAGCCAAACCAGTGAAGTGCTGGAGCTGGAAGATCAGCAGAACGAGACTCTGGTCACTGAGGAGCAGTCAGGTACGGCAGCGCCCAACTAAACACACCAATAAATTTTTTTTACACTCAGCAGTTTGTTTAGAGTTCGTTGAGGGTGATAATAATAATACTACATTTTACTATTAAAAAAATAAAATATTTAGATTTTCCCCTGGCATTTTGCATGGCTTAGATGCTGTGTGTTGGTCTGCTCTGTGTGTGTGTGTGTGTGTGTGTGTGCACGCGAGCTTCCCTTTGATCAATAAAGTCAGTCTGAAGCCAAGGCTGACCTGACTGTAGTTTTCTGGAGCATTAGCAAAGGCAGAACTACAAGACTGCAACCAAATTGGTCACATAGCAAACCTTTTCTCTTTGGAAAGTGCAAGTTCATATTTGACTTGCTTACATTCGTGCAAGGGTCTGCCTAGAAGGCTGCGCATCCACTGACTGTAAAAAAATGTTTTTATTTGGTAGACTTCTTTAGCTTGAGCGTGGCATTTTTTTTTCTTCTATATACTTCCCATTCAGTCAACTTGAGCATTGCACAAAATCTCTCAAACACTATGCTTAAGTCTTATAAAGGCAGAAAAAACACTGATATTAGACACAGAGTTATAAATGACCTCTCTTCCACCAGTTGCTTATATTTTGACAGACACTTCAAGGACGAGGTTTCCTTATGTGCAAGACCCACACTGAGTGAACTTTATCTTGAACTGGGGCCTGGGCTCTTTAAAACACACCACATGTACAACTCAACAAATGATGAATCTCATTTGTGCCCATAGCCATGTTGTAGAGCAGTGCATGCAAACCTCAGGAGCAACCTGATCAACTTGGTTACTGAAATTATTTTTTGCAAGAAGAAATTGTTTTCTTTGCACATAAAGCCATTTTTCCTTCCACATTGTCTACACTGTCTCTTCTTCCCAAAGCAAAACCAAGAGAGGTCCCTTCAGGACAGATCAGTGATAACAGAAGTAAATGCACGAGATACAGAGCAGAACCAGTATCAGATGGGGATGACGAAGATGAAGGACAATCTGATCGCTGCAGAGAGGAGGAGGAGGAGGCTGCTGAAGAAAAGCAAAGTGACGATGAATGGACTCCACAGGACTGGAGCCAAACCAGTGAAGTGCTGGAGCTGGAAGATCAGCAGAACGAGACTCTGGTCACTGAGGAGCAGTCAGGTACGGCAGCGCCCAACTAAACACACCGAGGACAATTTTCTACACTTAGTTTGTTTAGAGTTCCTTCCAGGCAATAATTTAAGATTCAAAGAATTGTAATTAGTACGGAATGATAATTTCTAAAATTTCAGTGAAGTAGTAAAATCCTCAGTCTTCCAGCATATATCTTCTACCACTATCAATTTCTTTGGCACTTTTCATAATCTTAAATCCTAATCTTCTGTAATCTCTTCTAGATGTCAGTGACGCACCTCCATCAAGACTGCACACCTGCTCTTTGTGTCCCTTCTCTCACAGCCAAGTGGCAGGTCTTCTGCAGCACATCAGGCAGCAACATCTGGTAAAGGAGCCTGACCACGTGACCCCTCAAGCTCCCGAGACCGAAACCGAAATGTGCAGAAAGCACACGTGTAACCAGTGTGGGGAGGTCTTCACGACGCTACATTTTCTGACCCACCACATGAGAACCCACACTCTGCCGTTCCGCTGCGACCAGTGCAGCAAGAGATACTCCCGCAAGGACCACCTGATCAAGCACAAGCGAACTCACACAGGTGAAAGGCCGCATAAGTGTCCTCATTGCGGCAGAGGCTTCACACATCCAACCATTCTCAAGAGCCATGTTCGCACTCACACAGGAGACCGGCCTTACATATGTCACATTTGTGGGAAGACTTCGGCTCAGCATCTGGCCAGACACATTTTGATGCACAAAGGGGAAAAGAACTATCTGTGTACAGAGTGCGGGAAGGCTTTTCTCTCGTCTGGGGAGTTGAGGCTGCACATGCGATATCACACCGGTGAGCGGCCTTACAAATGCAAGTACTGTGGGAAAGGCTACATCGCAAAGACCCACTTGACAATTCATATTCGAGGACACACGGGAGAGCGTCCTTACAGTTGCAGTCAGTGCCCTAAATCATTTGTCACTTTGAATTTGTTGAAAAGACACACTTTCACTCACTATGACAAGAAACCTTTTCAGTGTTTCAAGTGCGGGAAAGGATTTGTGCGAGCACATGCGATGAAAACTCATATTCGGACACACAGATGTAAATGAGAGCAGATGCAATAATACGTGTAGCCTACTACATAATAATTGTATTTTATTCTGTTTTATACCATGGGCAATTCAAACAAGCTGTCTGGTCACAGATGTGCTTGGCAAGGCATACTCTATTTGTTACTTTGACACTTTTGTTACTTTGACAACACTTGTAGTAACCAGAAAAGTAGTTGATGTATAGTTTTTTGGGAAGAGGACCTTATGTCAGGCTACAGTTTATGTGTTATATACAAGCCATAATAAACTGTGGTGCATTTGATGCATTTAAGACCTCATGCAGTTTCTTTTTGTTTTTGTTGTTGTTGTTGTTGTTGTTGTTGTTTTGTTTTAACAACATCATAGTGCAAATAATGGGCTACATTCTGGCATTGATTCGTACAGAAATGGCCCATGTAACAACTAGTTTGGGGCAGCTGAGTCAAACTACAAAATGTACTGAAAAGTGATATTGTGAGAGCAGAAATGACAGTAACCAGAAAAATTCCCTGAAATGTCAAATCAGCAGCGGTGCTGTAACTGCACTGATGCTTGGACACTATTAGATGGTTTTATTCATCCTGTTTTAATTTCAGCCTCTCACACACCTTGCAAAAATTGCAGTTTCCAATATTCATTTCATTGCAGCTCATTACAGTTGCATGGCCTTTGTGTGTTCCACAAAATAAAGGCGCTGGCTGATTTAACATGGTGAGTAATTTTTCTCTCATGTGCTTTGGTATAAGCACAGACATCCATCCATCCATCCATTTTCTAAACCGCTTTATCCTCACAAGGGTCGCGGAAGCACAGACATATTTGATTTTTTATTTATCTTTTTATTTTTTAATATACTTTTCTGAGGCTTACGTTCACATGGGGCTGGTACCCATTCTGCCAGTATTCTGCACCACCCCTTTGTTTCACCTCTCTGAGGAGCCACAGGACAAACAGATTTTGGATTCAGCGATTGTTATACTGATTATTCACGGCTACAAAGAGATTCTTTTCTGTTATTTCTGACAGCTGCAGCCTGATCATAGCCAATACCTTTTCTGTGTGAATCCCAGACATGTCTAGAGCCCCCACAAGAAATCTTGCCCTGGGCCCCCAAGAGCCGCGGGCTGGTCCTGTTCATGAATCCCTTAGTGTCAGGCATACACGCAAATATGATTGATTTTCCCAAAAATTAATATATATTAATTTTGTATATTCAACCTGGGCCATTTCTGCAAAACTGCATTGCTGTAGATGTCTGGGGGAAAGTAATGGCGTATTCTGTTCATGCTCCTATTTTAAACATGTTTTTCTGGCACGTGGAGGAGGGAAAGTGGACCCAAATGCAGGAGACAGGTTTCATCAAACTGATGGACAGAGGTGGGAAGCTGGGCCGGCACAAGACTGACACAGAGGGGACGGGAAGTTACACCAAAACACAAGGAAGCACAGAGAGACCAAAGAGTCCAAACACAAAAGTCCAAGGGGAAAACTCAGAACCATGATTTTATCTAAGCACAAGAAATGGTTACCTCTTTTTACATTCTTTCAGACACTCTGAGAAGCAATTCATTTTCTTGTCATGATACTATGTCATCTCCCATGTTTCTAGCGATTTCAAATTAATACATTACCCACAGCAGCAGGTCATCTATCCAGGGGCCTGTATCTGCCAGCTCCAGTTTGCCAATCCATGGCTCCTGATAGAGTTTGGTGACTGCTGTAACACTGAGGGGAGCAAATGAGGAGCTGGAAAGTACAAAGGGCATGCAGACCCACTGCAAAATGGAGTGAGACAGGAAATAGATTTATTTAGTACTCCAGTTTAGATCAGTGGGTAGAACCTGGCATTACCACTTCTAGGGGCCACTTTAGCCTATGAAAAAAATAGCACTTTTCCCTTTCATTAGTCCTTATCAAGCCTCTGGGATGAATCATCATTCATGAAATATCTTTTCACAACAACTCTGGTTTCCAAAATGCATCTCTGTGCAGACATATCACCTTGTTCCCATCACCAGGCAGCAGAAAAATCATTATACAAAAATGCTTATTTGTGTTTCTGAGAAACTGCATTGGATGTAGGAGTGAAAATGAGAGACATTCAATTTTAATGTCTTGTTTGTCATGGTTTTGTATTTCTAGTGCTTTTGGACTTTTGGCTGGACTCTGGTTTCTCTGTTTTCCTGTGTTTTGGTGTAGTTTCCTATGCCTGGCTTTGTCACTCCCATTCGTGGTTTCATCTGTGTCTGGTTGCTGTCTTGTTTGCCCCTCCCAGTTCCACCCCTGCCCTGAGTCTGTGTGATTATCCCTGGCTGTTCTGATCCCTCAGCCTCTCCTCTGTGTTCTCCTGTCTTTTGCTCCAGCCCCTTCCCCAGGTGTGTCTTGTTCTGTTCCTTGTGTATTTGAGTCCTGTGTTCAGTTCTGCTCTTTGTCCGTTCATTCTGTCATGTGTGAGGAGCTTGGTAGGACCCAATTGCAGGAGCAGGTTTCAGAGACACAAAATAATTTATTGACTGAAAAACCACAAAGGAACACAAGGAACTCGAGGAGTGCTAGGAATAAACGCAGGGAACACTAGAAGCACACATGGCAGAACAACACATGGCATCAAAGACAATGAAAGACAGTAACCAGACACAGGTGAAACCACTAATGGGAGTGACTAATGTTTGTAAAGCAAGTTTTTACCTTTACAAAAAATTAAGAGACAGACCAGTCAGAAATACAGAATGTTCATGCTGATATTTTATACCACAATATGTAGATTACATGTCATACAATGAAGATATTCCCACTAAGCACAATTTAAGTGTAAATGCAATGTTACATTTGAATTACTGTAGAATTCTTCACAGAAAATTTTGTAATAGTGTGGAAAACTTGGTAAATGTATTATAATATAATAATGTCATAAAGCTAAAGAACAAAATTTTGTATGTGATGAATTTCCCTGGCAGTCAGTTGTTCGGGCAAATATATTCTGATGATACACATTTAATTTTACAGTCCTTTTTATTCAATTTGTAGTGCAGCAGTATGTTTGTCGAGTCCTACCAACAAGGCCAGAATGTGGCAGAGTGGTAAGGGGGAAACCAGTAGCTCTACACTGGAAATTTCACTCAAAGACTAAATCAAGGCTAATATGCCAATATGCTATTACCAGCCTGGACACTCAAATATACACATGTTCATTCACCATTGACTACAAATACAAGTAGCACTGATAATACTGATAACAAGTAGTATTGATAATTTTAATCAAAGAGCCTGTAAATTAAGAAATTATGAAATTAAGAAATTAAGCATGCTACTGTGCATATGTAGGAACATATATTTTATTACAAATATGCAATTATTTTAATATATTAACTGTTTCAAGGATTCTAAAAATTCTATGTGCAGTTTGCTACTAATTTAAACCAGTATGGTGCTTGAGGCCGCTACAGTGAGGTAGAATAAAGAGGCAGGTGTCAGGTGCAATTACTCACTGCACACAAACACACAGTCACAGCAAACGCAACCGCAAATGCATGGTGCCCAGTGCAGTAAGTCACGGCATGCAGTGAAGGGGACCTCACCCAAGTGGCTGACCCCACCAGGTGCTCCCCTATAAAATACTAAAATACTGTTTTGTTTGTTTGTTTGTTTGTTTTAACCAATAAGGATGGTAGAGTCTGAGTTACCAGTTGACACCATAGTAAGTATCTGGACTGGGGATACTGTTAGTTGGGTTTGTTTGGTGTAACTGTGAATATGTGAATATGCAAAAGGGTTATCACACACATCACACTGTGACTGACAAGCACAGATTGTGAAATATAAAGGCTTGCCAGACACTGGTCACATAATATTCAGGGCCCTATTTTTATGCTGGCGTAAAGCCGTCGTTAGGCACTAACCCGGCCAGCGAGTTGTAGATTTTTTTTCTTTTTGGCTGGGAAGTGCGATTTTGGTGCCACTTTGAGGTTAAACTGGCAATCGCCTTCTCCCAGCAAACGCAGGCCTTACTGAAAGCTGTGTGCGCTCTCATTGCTCTGCGCTATTTCAAGGAGTTAGCTGGCCGAGGCGCACTGCGCAGTCCTCTCCAAAATAACACAAACCTCTTCGTGCAGAATAGGCTTGTTTGTTTCATGCTGATATTAGGCTAGTTATTCAAGCACAATCGTGGACTTGCACCTTAAAAATATGATTTCAATTTGATCAAGGCAATACGACATATAAATTGTACCGGGTTAGATTAAGGGCTGATTTTTTTTATTTCTTACCAGTGTCCGTCTTGCACAGCTGCTTGTAGGATGTAGCTATGACAACCCTCTCATATGGTTGACTGGCTGATTGATGGTTGACTTTTCAATAGCCATCTGAAGGCTCCAGGACCGGTATGTTGTTCCATCAATCTGAGGGAAGTGGTGCCTATTGTCAAAGCGCCGCGCATTTACGCACGCGTTATCTTATATGGATGGCTGAATTAAATCACCTGCAGCCAGCATCGGGCTCTTGGTGAAGTAAACGGGTTACTTCGCTTTTGTACACACCAAATTGGATGGCTGTAACTTTAAGTTCATATACTGGAAAACATCATGAATCGTCAGTGCGCATCCTCAACCAAAAACGCCAGGTGGGACCGACCGCATGCGCCCTCTCCTTTCAATGTGGTCTTCCAAAAGTTGCCTGATGTGGGTTATTTGCAACAGAGAAATAACCATGTCTACTAACAACATGATAGGACAGAGCAGAGGCATGGCTGTGTTTTTTTTAGTTAAGTTTGATAGTGGCGGGGCACGAAACAAATGTGTATAAAACTCGCATTTCCACAGCTCTCTCGGGAAATCATCGATTGGTTTCTTCAGTCAGCTGCTTTTTTTCCACACATTTCATCTGTCCCTAACAGGCAAGGTAAAGAGGATATACTGGCAATGATTATAACATTAGTGTTGAAGGAAAGATAGCCTAATAAGATTTCTTAACTTCACTGTTCCCTTCCTTTCTATTTCTAGGGATTATTGTTTTATTATTATTATTATTATTATTATTATTATTATTATTATTATTATTATTTTACGATTCAGGCGCATTTTTTGAGGTTCAAGAGGACGTGAAGCTTTATGTTACAAACTTACTTTGCTTTAGATAAAATTTGATGTTCGGTTATTAGTGATTCCATGGCTGCCGCTCCCTTCATTGCACGCGAGGTGTCAGGGCCTCTTCATCACTGTTTGCAGGTTTTATTTAGGCTATAACTTACTCAAAATTCAAATGAGTCAAGGACTCCTGCACTTCTTCACTCAGCACACCGAACTTGTCACTAACGTACACTGTACGGACAAAGGTTTTGGGACCATGTGTTTCATTCAGTCCAGTTGCCACAGGTGATAACATCCAGCACCTAGCCAATGCAGTCTGCCTTTACACACATTTGTGAACGAATGAGTTGCTCAGTGTGTAAGGGAGCATGGAGGCCAGATAGGTATGGCAGAATAGGTCTGTTATTGATAAATATTCAGAATGTATTGAGGATATTGATAACTGGATGGCTAGAATTTTTTTTTACAGTTAAACAATGACAAGACGGAAATCCTAGTTATTGCGTCATTGGTGCTTTTTTTAAAATTGTCACAGTTATCTCATATCAGCGTGAAACAAACAAGCCTATGTGGCAGGTTGAGCGCTGCCTCGCCTCCACTTAATTGGCATCAGGTGGCCTGATTGCTAGGCGGTGTCTGTCTTCACCCGTGCGCTCCTTGTTACCTAGCATTCACCCGGTGAGTGCTGTGCTGGCGTGCTCGGGGCTGTTTGTGCCATCGGCAGGATACGAAAGGTAGGTAGAGGGCCACGAGGCTTATACTCTACAGCACATCATGGTGGGACAGCAGCCGTGATTTTCTTTTGCTTTGCAGCGGGGTGGGCTGTTGGCGACCTGGCGCGCGGTTGGGGGATTGTAAGAAGTGCGGTGTCCGCCTCCTCCTCACCAGAAGAGTATTGTGTTGGCCCGTGTGTCAAGTTCACTTCGCTCCGGTAAGCTTGCTGTTGTTTAGTGACCTCGATTTGCTCTGCTAGCATATGTTAATTATTGCCTTGCTCTCTGTCTGCTGTTGAAGCCACAGGTTGTGGTTTCTCCTCTTCCTCCACGCTCGGCGCGGGGCTGCACTGCACCCCGGGGATGTGGGTCGCCGGCTGGGCATCCTAAGGAAGGCCATTCAAAGCCTCCAGCGTCTATGCGGCCGCTCCGTCTCCTACCGCTGCTCCTATGCCAAGGTTCCCGGTTTGAAAGCGCACAGTTACCTCCCGTGCGCCCATAACTTTGGGTTTTCCGCCCCACCACCACTCTTCTTGGTTTAATTAATTTCCTTTTGGTTATTTGTTTAGCCTGTAAGTTATTTAACCATTTTCTTCTGTTTAGTTGGTTTTTGATTTCCCAAGTGGTTAGGTTTTTACTTTAACTGCCCCTCAATCAGTTTAGGTTTAATTTCTTTTTTTGGTTATTTGGCTTGATTGGCTAAGTTATTTGTTAACCATTTTCTTTTTTCTTTTGAGTTTTGTTGTGCTAAGTTTGTTTTGGTTGCTTTTCATTAATATTTGTACTGTTGGGTTTGCTTTTTTAATTGTCCTCCAATTAATTTAGGTCTAATTAATTTCTGTTTTGGTTATTTTGGTTTAATTGGTTGTTATTTAACCATTTTCTTTTGTTCAGTCTGTTTTGATTTTGCAGCTGTGGGGTTATTTTTTCTGTTAGTGGGACTAATCGACTATCCCTGGTCCCCGCCCACAGCTGAGTTTTGTGTTAAGTCTGTTTAGGTTGTTTTTCGTATTATTTTTGTAACATTGGTTCGTTGTGATTCAATTAATTTGGGCTTATTTTATGTTTGTGTGGGTGAGTGCTGTGAAGTTTGTATGGGTGTGTCTTTTGTATAGACCAAATCCCTTATCTTAACAGTTCCATATATCTGCCTGAGTGTCCCAAAACCAGCGGCATTGATTTTCGTTTCCCTTTTTCAGGACAGGAGCTGGTGCAGTGCGCGACAGACTTCCCCGGTGGTGGCTTCCCCCTTCACTTTAGTTTGGCGTGGCACATGATGATCTGGTTTGTAGTGATTTTCTTTGATTTGAGTTCTTTTTTATTTAGTCTATGTCGCTGCACAGAGTATCCTCGTTCCTCTTTTTGTTTGCAATATCCTACCGCAATCAGTTTTGTGGTTTATTGGACACTCAGGCTGTGTATTTTGACATCTGTGTTCTTTTAATTCCGTAAATTTTAACTAAAACTTTTGTCAGCACTTTTGGAAGTCCGTCTCTTGTCCTCTTTAATTGGTGTAACGAACCTGTGTGACCTTTTTAGTAAGTCTGGTAGAAGGTATTAAACTTCCTGGGGTGCAATTCCCCAGGTGGCGTTGTCAGGCAACTCCCTCCTGTACCCTCCACTCCGCCACACCTATCCTGCATGAAGAGGTTTGTGTTATTTTGTAGAGGACAGCGCAGTGCGCCTTGGCCACCTAACTCCCTGAAGTAGCGCAGAGCTTTGAGAGCGCAGATACTGTATATTCAAATGCAGTACTCCAAATTTATTAAGAAGCAGGCAAATTAGAAAACAGCTGTGCAAGCAAATTGTAATGTTGCCTAAAATGAGGAAATCCCCTTGTTAGCACTTGAAAAAAACATTACAACTGATTATCAAGTTTTTTTTTTTCTGGTGTTTCTGTTGCAAAGGACTGATGAGGCTGTGATGAAGGTCCACAGTGTGGGGCAGCCAGGTGCCCCTCACAGCCAGATCCTGAGGGGCAAACTACAGGTCTATCTCCAGAGGTACACCATGAAGCTCCAAGCCATCCAGCGCCAGCCAGGATCCCATGTTTTGTGGAGGCCCGTCAATGAACCTCATCTCCAGGGAAAGGAATAATCATGAATTATAACTTTACTACTTGCCTGTTTTATTAATCCCTCCCAGTGGCCAGAGCTCCTTTGAAACAGCAACAACTAAGTCATGGCTGGCATTTTCCTGTTCCAATGAACAGGAAAAGTTTTATGACCAAACCATTTATCCAAGTGGGATCTGGCACACAGCACTATACTTTGAAGCAGCTCCCATTCCTGCAATCACCTGCATAGATGAGGGATGCATTAATGCAAGCCCCAACAACACAACACACAAGCCACACAAATGTGTACCTCAGTTGGAATCTGCATCCCTCAAGTGTGGAGTTGAGACAGTGAGGCAAACCCTGCTGCTGGCTGCTCAGTCACATTTGAGAGCTGGGAGTGATTAGACTCACCTGCAGACAATCAGTGATTGCAGGGTGTGGCTAAACTAGAGAGACTGAGGAGGAAAAGGCATGTCACTGCAACACAAAATCATCAATGTTGAATGACCAGAATAGCGCAAAATTAATGGCAGCATCCCAAAAGATTTCAGACTAAATTTTGCTTCCTTTAAGTTAAAAATGCTTAGAGCACATTCTTCCACCAACACTATGCAGCTGTCACGATATGCCAGTGCCACATGTTGGCTAATTCACCCAAACATCAATCACACCCAGTGGCACATCAACTTTTGACCAATTGTTGTGAAAAGTGAGTAAGGTGTTCTTTGCCCCATTAACATCCACTCGGCAAAGTTCCTTGCACATCCATTCATAATTTTTTGAGATACCCTGCTAAGAAACAAACAGGGAAAAACATAACATAACCCCTGTTCAACCCTGCTGGAGGAGGTAAAAAATCTCCAAGTCAAACAGCTATGATGGAACACAACAGAAATGAGATAGATAGATAACCACCAACCACGGCAACCTTTCTCTGGTTCCCAGTGCACTTCTTCTCCTCTGGTTTGAACTTCATGGACGCTCACACGCCCATGCACAGTACAACCAGGTAAAACACTCCCATGGACACCAGTCCCAGCCAATTTACTGCCATCTTCAGGGTTTGGATGGGCCACACAAAAATTGGTTGTATCTTGCTTTGAAAAGGTTATGATTTTCTGGCTAACCAACAAGTTTGAATTTCACTTTTCCAACCTGGAACCAGAGGCTATCAAGTTCCTGCAAATTCATTGTCAAATAAAATGAATGGGAACACATTCAAACATCTTAGGAACCATAGTATGCTTTGGGAAGTGGTTTTTAGTATTGTAAGTGTGTGTCCAGTGTAGTAAACAGGTTTTAACATGCAAAAACAGTATTTTTCCCGAACCACTGAAAAGATAACTATAAATTAATGAATACCGATTTAAAACCTCAGTCAGTCGCATACTGTGTCTTAGAAATGACAATATGGAAAACAGGCAACTGTCTTTTCCAGTGTTCAGTCACATGTTGAGAGTGTAGTTTTCATTGCAGCCAAACACAATCAGGCCATTTCACATCAACCAGGCACGGAACACAATGAGTCACTTAATGCACTTAATGACACAAGGACATCTGTCTTCATTGGATTGGCAGATGGGAACATAATATAACATGAGAACTAATTAAAAAAATGCTATATTGGTTTGGCATTCGCTGCCAAACCAATATAGCCTTCAGCCTTTCCATACAAGGTAATGACAGTTCCTTGCCATCTCACACTGTCTGTGCCAGCTATCATAAACTTGTTCAACTCTTAATTTTGATAATCATGCCAAAACAATTGTCTAGTCCTGTTTTAACTGGCTTAAAGCCATTCTTGGAAAGTCGTGACTTGACGGTGAGATAAACAAAACAGTAAGTAAAACAATAAGAACAATAAATAAATAGAATAAGTATGAAGAAAGGAAGAGAAAGAAAGAAAAGAAAGCAATGACAGTTACAATCGATAAGATCTTGAAATTGTCTCAGTGGTATTAATGAAGTCAGCTATTAAATCATATTCCATGTGTGTGGAGCACAGTAACAAAAAGCTGATTTTTCTAGCGCAGTACAAATTTTGTTGACCTGCAGGGTGAGCTGGAACTGAGAGCAGGTACGATGGTAACCAGCAGTTCTGTGAAGCAGGGCTGAGAGCTAGGAGGGGAGCTTTTGTAAAATACCTTTATAAATAAATAAGAATAAATGCCAATCCCTCCTCACTAACAGAGCAGGCAAGCCAGTTTTTTGATAAAAAAAGGCAGTGGTGTGTCCTGTAACCATCTCCAGTGATAAATGATAGAGCAGCTAAATGCAGGATTCCAAAGGATAAGTTGGCACACAACAGCCGAGCTCCAGCTTTGTTCAGGTGGAGACCATCCTGCCCAAAAAGTTCACCTCGTTGCCAGAGGACGTTAAAATTGTAAATAAAACGGTCACGAGACGGTCAGGAGTTCAAGCTAAGCAGCCCGCTGAAACACCCCATCCCACAGCCAAATGTGACTTGGTCCAGAAATGCAGATTTTTATATTGAGACGTTTGGGAATGTTAAACAGGTAGGCGAAATCATTTTTTAAATGTTCGGACAGCTGCCGAGGAATGTCATTTGTACCAGTGTGAATGGTAATACTGACTACATCTGGATGAGAGTTTATAATATTTGGAACCTTGTTTGCAATGTCCAGTACCTTGGCCGCAGGGAAACAAAGTGTACACCTTACTCATTCTCACATTTCTCACGAGTTGCCGATAATTAGTATTGTTGGAGGCTTATGGGGATGTGATGGAGAGGTGGTGTCTGTAGCAGTCCAGTGTGTCACCGCTGGCCACTTACCCCAGCTCCATGAAGAAGCTGCATCCCTGATGTTGGATCCTGGACCATTCCTGGAGTGTGCTGCCTGTGGCTCAGGGCATCGAGGGGCGGGCGGCGCAGCCTCACCATTTCCCCTGATGGATGGCCTGCAAGCAGTCCAGTGAAAGGTGTGAAGGTGACTGAGAGGAGCTTGTCCAATTGAATCAAACTTTGGTTTTCCCTCTTGTTGCAGTTCGTTTCGACCTATTACCTGGACCAAAACAAGGAGGTGTTCTCTCTTGATACAGTTACATGTAGCAACAAGGAAATATATTGGTATATGGCCCAAACAATCACAATGTGTTTGTACAATAAAGTAAGAGAGGAAAAATGCAGCCTTAAAGTAAATACTTTATTTCTCCACCTTCCAACCTCGTGATAACCCTCTGACTCTGACCAGTGAGTGGGCTAACAGCTCCCACATGTCTATATAATAATATGTGACAGACTGTATGTCTGTCATATATTGTCTCAACCATGTTTATCATGTCAGTAACTTCAAACCATGAATGCATACGAAAAGTCACTTTAAAGGTCTACTTCCGCAGTGTTTCCTTGCCAGACACACTCTCTGACTTGCAAACTATGCCTTTGCTGCTCTGTTTAGTGAACGTGTAGTTACTGTGTATTTAGGTAAATATTGTTTAACTACCCTTACATGTTTTGAGACGATACTGTCTCGCTTCTGTTAGGTATTAATGCCTAACTGTCAAGAAAAAATACCAGGTAGGTCCCAACTTTAGCACCTGTGGAAGGTCAGCTGAACTGAGACACTGATGTGCAAACAGCAGGTAAGTGAAGCTGTTTAATTAATCAATTATTTGACTGATTGTTGCAGCTCTAATTGGAAACACCATGGACAGCACAATACATTGTTCCTCTTTCAAGGAAGACAAAGATAGGCAGACAAGTCACAGAAGACATGACACTGAAGACAAATAACATGTACCATCACACAGGCTACAATAAAAAACAATCAATCCTTATACATATAAAATTACTCTAATTGTGTACACACCCAGCAGCCACCACTCCAGGCACCCCTGCACACCAACATACATACATACACCCACAAACATGTCCATGTCTATATCCATGATTTATCTCTACTGTCTATTCCACTCTACTGCTTCAGACAAAATTATTTTGCCTAGAACAGATCTTGAATCTACACAATGTGGCCCTGCCTGTAGTTAAATAGTCATGTGAGTGCCTATCAAGTATGAAATAATTCTTAAAACACCTCGGCCCATTACCTTGTAAAATCTTATTTTACAAGGTAGGAGTTTGTCCTCACATCTCCTCATGATGTTGCCTGTCTGTTGTCACATTATGCCATTATCGGGTGTGTTTGTATCGGCACATTTTGACAAGCACTGTGTGAGTATAGTATCATACCAGTACTCAATATCAGTATGGAACTGGTACATCTCTGATATTTTCATTCATTCACTTTCCAAGCCGTTTATCCTCATAAGGGTTGTGGGGTTTGTTGGAGCCTATCCCAGTGCTCATGAAGCAGAAGCCAGGGGAAACAACCTGGACAGGCCACCAGTCCACCACAGGGCAGACAGATAAACAAGCACATTCACACCTAGGGGCAATTTAGTATTTCCAATTCACCTATCTTGCATGTCTTTGGATTGTGGGAGGAAACCGGAGCTCCCAGCGGAAACCCACATAAACACGGAGAGAACATGCAAACTCCACACAGAAAGGAACCTGGAATCAAACCCAGGACCTTCTTGCTGTGAGGTGACAGTGCTAACCACTGCACCACCATGCTGCCCATCTCTGATATTCTGCCACACCTAACTGGCCTCCATGCTCGCTAGAGAGGACAAGTGGAGCTGCTCCTGGTTTAGTTCATCCTTTTCATCCACATCTTTATGGACTGATCCAGGAATGTCACCCTGCACAGGTCTGTGGACGTTCTGACCCAGCAGCCTCCTCTCAGACACGCAGACAGCCAGTCGTGACACAAGCACAATCATTAAAATGCTGATGAGCATGATGGCAGTGCGAAAGGGTAACAAGTGCACACGGTGACCATCTTCATGTATCTGATCTCCTGGCAGGGGCAGGAGTTCAGGAATGCCTAATGAAGGCTCCCCGACCAGCAGCCGCAGCAGGAGTCCCACCACAAGGCCAGTACAGGCCCCGTACTGGTTGACCCGCTCGGACAGGAACATGACACAGACGACCTGGGGAAACATCACTGAATACAGGACATCTGCGCTGAGAATCCAAAACATGAGTATGGAAGACATCGTCATGGCCAAGGCTGCCCCAATCAGCCCAACCAGGAAGACTGACACCTTGACCACCACCAGGATTGTTTTCTCTGATGCCTAGAAGAGAGGAAATTGTATGTCAGCCATCATGTTTAATGAACTGTGGATCTCAGTGTTGATTCTTAAAGCCAGTGGGTGGAGGGCTGTGAATGACTAGGACTTTAGAAAATTAAGACCAGGAACCCTGGGACGAGTGGTGATGGCACTGCCACTTACAGGGTTTGGGGACTCAGTCAAAAGCAAAAAATAATGTATATCACACAAGTAAACAATGACATAATATTGTGGTAATACGGTGGCAAATTTTACACACCTGCTTATGGATGATGTTCTTGTAAATGTTTCGAGCAGTCTGAGAAGCAGCAGACAGGAGGGCAGAGTCAACTGATGACATCACAGCAGCAGCAAGTGCTCCAATGCCCACCAGGGAGACGAATGGCGGGCAAAGATACTGAAGGGCAATGGGCAAGATCATGCCAGCTCTGCCCTGTTCATATGGGCTGGGTACACCAAAGGTGGTCTGGTTCCAATCTGACAGACAAATTAAATCACATCTAATTAAAACACATAAATGTAAACATAAGGAATGCAAATGATTACAAGTGAATTTCATTTTATATGTTTAAAGTTAAGCAAGTTAACTTTTTTTATTTAAATTTAATTTTTTTCCCCCTTTTGCTCTTTGACCAACACAGTGCTTAGCTTAAAGAAAGGAAATGACCATTTAATTTACAACATGTGAAATGTCATTAATGTCCTTAAATGAATGTCCTTACTAAGACAAAATGTATGAAAATTGAATTCTGTCTATCAGCCAACTGCATAACAGCTTGTTCCCTAAAAATTTAACATCCAGCCTTTCACTGACTTTTAATTCTAAACTACAATAACCTGATGTCATTTTGATTTCTGTTTTTTTTTTCTTTCCCACAGCAAGTGTTATACCAGTGGAGGCCGCTACTGCTCCAATGAGTGTTGAAGGGATGGCGAGGATGATGCAGAAGACTGCTGCAACATAACAGGTGATCTGAGCTTGGGCATCAGTGGCTGCAGCAAAGACTCTCTGGTAGAAGGCCTGGTAGCAGAGACCTCCAAGAGCCTTGGAGATGAATAAAGATTTAATTCATTCATTCATTCATTCATTTTCCAAAAGAGAGTCCATCACAGGTCAGACAGACAAAAAAGCACATTCATGCACATGTTCATACGGGGCAATTTAGTGTCTTCCAATTCACCTAACTAACTAACAGTGTGTTTGGACATTGGGTTTGGATTCGGATTTTATAAATGCAGCAATGAAGGAAAATTCTGTTCAACTTGGGCCTTTTTTCCTAGTTTTTGTAAGAGAATTTTTTTGAGCTTAAACAACAAAATCATCTTCTGTTACTTAGTCTCTAGCAATATTAGCAATATTAGGCAGTTTCAGAGTGCACAGCTCTAAATATGAAGTAGTAAGTAGTATACGCAGCAAATCCAACGAACACTAGGGGGTTGATTTATCAAGGATTTGCCATGGTTTTATATGCACAAACAAGAAAAATAGCACCCATAGCAAATCTCTGACTGTTGTGATGGTGTACACGCTGAATAGCAGTTCAGAGAACCCAGCCTTCCCAGAAGCGCTGGAAATTGTCCTAGCACCACCTAAGGCACCATTTAGGGACTGTGGTATTGCTGGGCAACTTCAATGCTCATGTTGGCAATGACAGGGAATCTTGGAGGGGGGTGATTGGGAGGAATGGCCTGCCTGATCTGAACCCAAGCGCTGCTTTGTTGTTGGACTTCTGTGTGAGCCATGGATTGTCCATAATGAACACCAATTTCGAGCATAAGGAGGCTCATAAGTGTATTTGGTACCGGCTCCTTAGGCCAACGGTTGATGATCGACTTTGTTGTTGTTTCATCAGACCTATGGCCATATGTTCTGGACACTTCTCTGAAGAGAGAAGAGAGAGAGGTAAAGAGAGGAGCAGAGCTATCAACCAATCACCACCTGGTAGTGAGTTAGATCACATTGCGGGGAAGGCTTCCGGACAGACCTGGTAAACCCAAGCAGGTAGTGAGGGTGAACTGGGAATGTCTGGAGGAGGACTCTATCCAGAGGGTCTTTAATTCGCACCGCTGGGGGAACGGAGGCGACCTTCTGTGCTTGGCTAGCACCGGAGAGTGTGTGCCAATTATCGTGTTATCACACTGCTCAGCCTGCCTGGGAAAGCTTACTCTAGTGTGCTGGAAAGGAGACAACAGCTGATTGTCAAACCTCAGATTCAAGAAGAGCAATGCAAGTTCTGTCCTGGCAGTGGAAAAGATTAGAATTCCCCTTTAAAGATACATATGTGACTGCAATGTCTAAATTTGCATTACCAGCACCAGCAGGTCATCTATCCAGGGGCCTGTATCTGCCAGCTCCAGTTTGCCAATCCATGGCTCCTGATACAGTTTGGTGACTGCTGTAACACTGAGGGGAGCAAATGAGGAGCTGGAAAGTATGAAGGGTACACAGAACCACTGCAATAAGAAGTAAAAAACAGATTTATTTAGTACTCCAGTTGAGATCAGTGGGTAGAACATAGAATTACCACATCTAGGGATATACCAGCCACTCTGCCTGTGGATCACAGCCACTCTGTGGATGAAAAAAACCCATTGTTGTGCTCCTGCAAGCGTTGTCAAGGCCCCGAGATCATCAATCTTTTGACCACAATTCTGGTTTCCAAATTTGCATCTCGATGCTTGTTGATCACCTTGTTTCCATCACAAATCAGTTGAGAAATCATTATACGAAATGCTTATTTGTGTTTCTGAGAAACTGTATGAATAGGTGGGTGTAGGAGTGAAAATAAGAAACATTTAAAATGTAAAGTCTTGTTACCAAGCCAAGGAGTATGAAGCACAGCTGGATGACATCAGTATAGGCCACAGAGTACAAGCCTCCCAGCAAGGTGTAAAGAATCGCCACAGCAGCAGAAATGACCACAGCCAGCGGAGCAGAAATGTCCATGACCACACTCACTGTTCCTCCTGTAACCAGCAACAGAAAGTCAGAGTCAGGCTGACATCCTATTTTTTTGCTAAACATTTATTACAGCTAATGTGGCAACCTCACGTGTTTCTCCAAAAACTAGTTTTTTGTGTGGAGTGCAGGAGGAAACGCAGCTGTGTCTCCACCTGTCCTTTGGCACAGAGTAAGAGTTTCTGCAGCCAGGCTGTGCTCACTGCGAGAATCCAGTCAAGGTTTTGTGCAGTTTAGGCTTACTATCAATGGTTATGTATGTATGCAAGTTTGCGTTCTCTATTTTGAGTTGAATATGTTTGTAATTTACTCAGTGATTTTATTAATTCATTCCAGTATTTTTCTTATTCTGTTTTTTTGTTTGGCAATAATGTGCTTTGGCCAGATAAACTGAGGACTGTCTTGGTGCTTTGGCGTGTTCGCTGATGTGAGCTCCAGAATCAGCTGGCAGAAAGGACCCTTATTCTTTATTTCTTTTGCTTTCTTTTTATTTATATTTCATCAAATTAATTGTTGCCAAAACAGGATAATGCAGGCTTATGGCAGTAAGTCATGAAAGTATATTAAGACAGAGGATAGCCTATTGCCACCGTTTAGAAGTACCCAACACCAAATGATGATACCCTGCATAACTACAAACAGCACTGCCATGGATGGGCCCAAGCCAGCGGTGCCACAATCATTTCAGCTGTGTGTGTGTGTGTGTGGTGGTAGATAAACTGGAGATGCAGCCCTATAGGTAAGGGGGAAGCAGCTACCTGCCAAAAGTCCACCTTGTCTCCACTGCTTGTGTTACATTTGACACATATCATGAAGATGTGCACCTCTACACTGCTGTCTACATCAATCTACATCTTGAATCCTAAACACAGCACACTCTGAGTGACCTGAGACGCATCTATAAACGGAACTGGTTGAGACGATCGTTTTTTTTCTATCGCTCATTTGCACGTCACATCAATAACATAATGTCACCGTGTGGATCATTAACGTTGTTGTAGTGGGCTCCCTCATGTAGTTTGTGAACTAGCAGCTTCAACCTGCTGAGAGGGTCTAACAGTCAGCAGGAGGAGATGAGAGCAGGAGGCATCTAGTGCACACAATGTATGGAAGCCTTATAGTGGAAAAAATAAAACTGGTCACTACCAAATAATTTTAAACCACAATTCATACTGTAAATATCACTTTAACAGTGGGACTTTGGTGTTACTAGTCATCTCATTTGCACCTAAGTAAACACTTCCACCAGTAGTTTTAAAAAATATCTTTTAAAAATTATATTTTGGATGTTATGAGTTGTATCCCCTTCAGGGATGTGTAGCTTCACAGACACATTGCTGTTTGTTTTTTTCAAAGTGGTGTGTGAAACCATTAAGAATAATATAGTCAGTCTCCAATTAATTTAAATTTAACATTTCTTTCTTTTTTTTTTAATTTATAATTTAATATAACTTAAACAGCTCACGGACATTCATGCAATATTATTTGAGCACCTTTTTGCACTGTCAACTTAAAATAATGTTCTGTTTTTTAAAGAAGGGGTGGAATTTTTTCCCGATTAATCAATGAATCGAAAAAATAATCGACAGATTAAT
>OMLB01062773.1:28263-39294 GCA_900302555.1 Myripristis jacobus | reverse complement strand
TGCTGAAGCGCTGTGCTGTGAGTGAGCGAGTGCGTGGCCTGCCATCAATATGGGTGAGTTGGAGAGGTCGCCGGTTCAAATGCAGTTCACCGCGTCATGGCGACACTCAGTGTGACTCCAACCGGGCGTACGAGTGTTTGAGAGGGAGAGTTTGTGTGTGAATATGTGTGTGCGTGTGTGTGTGTGTGTGTAGGCCCTACCTGTGTGTTTGGGTGTGTGAATGAATGTGAGTGTGCTGGTTTGTGTGGATTTGCAGCACTGACTGTTCTTGTGTGTGTCTGTGTTAATGGGTCGGTGTGTGTGTGTGGGTTTTAGTGCATGTGTGTGTTTATATGTGTCATCATACATTTTTTTTTTTTTTTTTTTTTTTACTTGCATGCTTCTTGCCCAGATGCAGCATCCAGGGCTTCAGTCTCTGGCCTGGGCCTACTGCCAGGTGATAAAACAAACACGTTCTTAGCTGGGGCATGTGGAATATTTGCACTGATTCCTACCAACAGAGGATAGTACATGTGTGATTGACCAGCTGCATCACTTTTTTTATTTGGCATCTTTAAAGTGTATTGCTGTCAAAAAGTGGAGCTTCGTGCTGGGAGGAGGACTAAGAAGAAGAGGAGGAGGTGAAGGGGAACTAGACTGGTCTGTTTCAAACTGAACCAGAACTGGCCGTGAAACTTTGAACCTTATAAATTGCTACCAGAGGAAGATCACTAATTTATCACAAAAATATACAGTGACTGCCAATTTAATAGTTTCAATCATCCCTCTTTACTGAATTGAAGAGATGTGGCGTAATTCATACAGGATCATCTCTGTCATTATATAATAGCTTTTATATTCCTTTTTATATTGAAAACCTTTTATCATAGAGGTATAAACAAACTGCTGCTCTTATCAGTCAGAGTGAGGGCCAGTAGTACAGAGGTGATGCCATGGCTTTAATAGCACCAGCAACTGATGTTTTGCATTTGTTTTAGCCTGTTTGCAGGACAAAATGGTTAGGGTTTAGCACATCAAGTGTACACACTGCCTGACTTTGGTGAAAAAAGTGTTTAGATTCAGTCATGAATAACAAATTGTAAGTACACCAAATGCTTATACCAATGCTTTCTTATGATTTTCAAAAGGTCATTGTATTATATAATTTGTGGCAAGCTGTGCTGCTTTTCACAGCTTAAAATTCAATTAAGTCAAAATATTTGTTTGTAAAATGGTTGACTTAAGTCAGTGCAAGGTGGATTATGGTAAAGCTTGAAGCAGCAGCGCTGTGTGGTCTATGTGGTTTATGTGGTTTATGTGGCCACCTAGTGGGCTGGTGAAACACGGAAACCTGCACGGAAACAGAGCATGGGAACAACAAACAGGATTGTTATTACTTTTCTTTTCCTATAAATGAGGCAGTGACAAAAGTACTGCTTCTAAAACGATTTCTGTGCTGTTGCTACACTTCCAAGAAGAATTAATACAAAAAAATGCACAGAATCATGTTGCATGAAAGTAAAAATATCAGTATACTGTATATATGAAAATGTATGATCATTATTTGTCAATTATAGATTTGAGCTTTTACCACTAAAACAAATAGACACTTATAGATTCAGTCACAGTGATAGGGATTGACATTGTACACATATTTAAGGTTAGTATTGCAGCAAAAATAAGGCCTCCAGTCAGATTAAGGTGCAGGTTAAATTTATAAATGGTATTATTACATGAAAATTCAGATGGGATATGGCTTTGCAGTTTAGTCTGAAATTAAAAAAAAA
Source organism: Myripristis jacobus (assembly GCA_900302555.1). Taxonomy (NCBI): domain Eukaryota; kingdom Metazoa; phylum Chordata; class Actinopteri; order Holocentriformes; family Holocentridae; genus Myripristis; species Myripristis jacobus. The sequence goes on along the minus strand of OMLB01062773.1, from coordinate 37,528 downwards.
AAAAAAAAAAAAAAAAGAAAAGAAAATTGTGAGAGTGATGCAGGGGGGAACCTCCATAAAGGTTTCCACTGTATTTATCTTTTCGAATCATCAGTTTCATTTGGCACCAAATGTGAAATACTCATGAAATCACACTAAAATATAATTTAGAACATGTACTTCCTGTTTAGTGAACTTCTCTCTGGTGCCCTGAAAGCTGCTGATGTATTTAAAAAGCGTGTGGCCACAACATGGCATTTCTGCTCACAATACTTCTGCTTTTGGGTACTTCATGATGTACAATACCACCGAGAAGAGTAAAAGCAACTAATATCCATGATAGTTTGTGCTGCTGATGGTCCTTTGATCAAACTGTTCACCACTTTGTGCATATATCTATATATGTATATGTGTTTGTATGTGTGTGTGTGTGTGTGTGTGTGTGTATTGTAAATTGTATATTGTATATATTTACACACATATACCTGACACCTGATGAACCCTTGAGTTATGAGTGCAAATGTTTCTACTCTGGTTGAACTAGCAATCAGTGTAATCTCCTAATGAATAACTTTCATTAAAGGGACAGTTCATAATCAAGTTATGTTTTATGTTGTTAATTTCACATGCGTGCCGATTTATTGATGAGTAGATAATGTGTAAACACTTGTTAGGATGTTTTCAAGTTTGAGTTTGCCTTGGAAATACATCCTGTATCTGATGTTGGAAAACATTACTTAAATATATGCTGTGAATATTTGAATATTATGAATATTTTTTTAATATTGATAATATAAAACAATCACATATTATGAATATTTCTATCTTTTTTAAGCAAAATCCCTGTATGTGACTAAGTGAAATTAATCAAGAACTTTTTGTGAGCACGTACAAGCACAACATGTAAGCCTTGCCTTTTCACAGATTATTGGAAACTTCAGAGCAATTAGAAGAAAACTCCGCTGAGTTCTAAGAATCGTGTGTTTGTGTTTGTGCGTATGTATGCGTGTGTGGCCAGTGTGCGCGCAGATGTATTTACGTGTGATCCGCGAGTTTGCATGTGTTTATGCCGCTGTGTATACATGTGCATTTATCTGTGCATGTGAGTGTGTGTGATGCATGTGTGCGGGTGTGTATGTATCTGAGCAGTGTGTGGGTGTGTGTGTGTGTGTGTGTGGGTGGGTGGGTGTGTGTGTGTGTCTGTGTGGGTGTTTGTGTAAGCACAGAGGAGTTGTTTTTGATCAGTGAGCAAAAGTTTGCGCTTTTCATCTCTTTTTGACCGGGTACATGTGGTTTTTCTCTGGTACCTCTCCTTCACTGCATGCATGTGCTGCCTAGCTGCTCATGTTAGCTTGAACAGAGTTTGTGGTTTTGTGGCCCGGATGGGTGGATGCATTTCTGTGCCTGAGGTAGGCTATGCCTCGAGGGTAGCGGCACAGAGTTGAAGCTGTAGGAAACAGGCTTGGTATGGGGGTTGACTGGGGGAGGCCAAGTTTCAAAAGGAGTAAACATAACTGTGCTGGGTCCATTTTTCACTTAAAAAGGGGGCTCGTGATTATTAGTCTCCACAGAATAAGAAAGTATGTCGTTACTGTGGGCATAAACCAAAAGTTTTACATTTTAAAGCACTAGTTTGTAGAAATATGCGAGACTGACTCGTGTTGACAAGACAACTTATGCAGAGGGCTATTGGGTCCACTCTGGCATGTACTTGATGTGGTCTGGCAAGGCTTTGTGGGTAGATCGAAGAAAAGCTAAAGAGGAAGTGTATGCAAATCACCACCAAACTGCAAAACTGGCACGGATTAAAATTAGTATAAAGCAGAGGGATGATTGTCTGCACATAGTACACCACAGTCTCATGTTACTATTTTTTTTTTTCACACGTGTCACAACAACGTTTCACCCAAGAAGAGCGTCATTAGGTTATAGAGGCTCTGACTAATGCAGCTTATGTGGAAAATATCTCTCAGTGTTTGCCAGTGGGTGTCCAGGTGTGAGGAGAGTCTCCCACATGGCCGTCATCCTGGCCAATATTCAATATTAAAAGCACAATACAAAGTCAATTGCAAAATCAAATCAAAGCAGAATGGACTCTTCACTACTGAGCCTAGTTATTTTGATGGCAATATTCTGAAAGGTGTTGAAAGTTTCCATTTAATATTTGTATCAGTCAGTGTTTGTAAACGTCCAATAATTATATGAGATGTATTATTTTTGCAATCTTAGGACTAAAGTGCTTCTTTAATATAGTTAACATTGTCAATAGTTAATATACACAGAAGCGGTTTTATTTCACTTCTAAATGAGTAAAAAAAATGTTGCTTTTGTTTAAGTGTTGGCACCTCTGCTGGTGACAAGGTACTTAGATGTTGCAAAAATGTTGCAATAATATCACGATAACATCAAATATTGTGATATTTTGATGGTGATGATACATGTCGCCCAAGCTTAACTAAAATAAGATTTGCAGGCCTACAAAAACATAACTACTAGAACTACTACTGTAACTGTACTCTAATGGAAAGTATTACTGTACTAAAATGCAAAACACGTGACCTGAAGAGGCCTGTGTTGATCTCATCCAGTCTGTTCCAGTTTCTGTACGGGGGATGGAGGAGATAGCACAAGTGTGCAATACTGGCAGCAGCTGAAGTGCAAGCGGTGCTGAACATGTTTTCACAGCCAGTTCAGCTCTCAGTGAGGAGTCGGCAGCGGCGGCAAGCTGGATGGGTTGAAACTAATGAATAGCATGATTACTGCTCCTCAGGAGTCTGCTGGCTCCTGCTGTAGCATCAGCACACACACACACTTCCAGCCCTGCTTCTGCTTGTGTATGTGTAATCTTGTTGTGGAACTTAATTAATTTCAGTGTATACCAGTTCAGAGCTGAATGTTAAGTGTTGATACCATAATGACATCAAAACTGAAAAGGAGAGCATGCAAAAGAAAAAAAATCCATAAAAAATGAATGAAATGAATATTAGAAGAAACATGACTGCACTGTAAGAAATTAGATGTGTAAAACAATGTTTTTTTTATGTGGTATGCATGAGAAAAATAGAGCCCTTGAGAGAGTTTGTGTGTACATGTGTTTGTGCATGTGTGCATGTGTGTCTGTGTGTGTGAGTGCTGTATTCCACTCGTCTCTCTCGTGCTGATTTAGTTCGGTGGTAAGGAGCAACTCTGAGCCTGATTTGACCTGCTATCTGCATTTATATTCTCATTCCAATATGTGAGGAAAACACAAAAAGCAGTTGGCTTACAGAGGCAAAAGTAAATTCAACTCCTTGATGTCTAATTTCCTGCAAAATTGTCCCTTAACTAGCTTCAAAGTATTATTTTCTTTCTGTATTTCATGACAACATCCCGCACATGGTCTGTATCTGCTGTTAACACTTAACTGAGGTCACAACCTGCTCACACACAACTGAGTGAAATATGAAAACCCAGGCGGCCAAACAACAAATGCAAAACGATTGAAATGTCTTGTGCATCATTTCATACACATTTCTTTGTAATTCGGCAGGACATATTTCGCATTTTTGGAATCTCTGGGGTCTTGACTAGAATTTAAAATAAAGTTCAGCGGGTTTCAACAAAGCTCGCCGAACTTGCATGTGTTTATAATGATGGACACGGCAACGGCGTTGAAGAGGCTGAAGCTGTATTTCCACCTTCAAATGTCATGGAAATTGCATGAGCACACCTCAATATTTCAAACTCCTGTCAACTCTGATCTATGCTCTGTGGAAAAAAAGAGAAAGAAAAAAAAGTTCTGTGCCAGTAATGTCCTTCAAAAGCTCTAATCTAACAGTAAATCTAGACAACATCACCAAAGAAAGAGGAAGTGAAATATTGCATCCAGCAAATGACTTTATTTGACCGTAAAGAAACCACGTCTACAGATATTTCAGTGCAAGTTCCAGTTTATTTTTTTAGTATTTACAGACAGAGAGAGAGAAAAAAAGACACGTGTAACATAGTTGTTATTTTCATTTTGTCTTACACAATTGTAAAATCCTTGAATGCCAGCAGTGTTATTCCACCACACAAATACCTTGGCCATTATTTCTCGTTAGTGTTTCATTAGCTCTTTGACAGTTGTGGAGAGTCTATTAGCACTGAGGTCTCCGAGGGGCTCCACGTTACCCAGGAGAGCAGCCTGACTCACACACAGTAGTTACTTACTGGAGGCTGGATCTATACAGGAAAGAAATATCAAATTTTTTTTAACCCTATGTAACTCAGGTCTGAGCTTCGCTGAATTTGTGAGGATCCAGCCTTCTGTCTCCTGAGTTAATCGAAGGGGAGGTTTGCTTTTCTTTACCGTGAGACTCTCAAAGTGACTCAGGTTGGATTTTCACAGTAATGAAACATCTGGTTTTAATCGTGACACTAAACGGATCTGGTCTTCTCTTTGCTGGATTTGTCTCTGAGTAAATCCAGCTTTTAATCTCCTGAGTCTAACAAGGAGGAGGTTTGCTGTTATGAGATTAAAAAATACAAGCAAAGCAAGACAAGATGACTCAGATTTTGCCATTGAACCTTTGATTTGTTTTGTATCTTGACAACGGCGGGTACAAAGATTGGAAAAAAAACAACCCAAGAAACTGGGCTGGAGGCCATTATTTTTGTAGACATGTCGGATGACGGACCTCAGCGCAGTTTGTGTGTGTATGGATGTGTGTGGTGCACCGGTGAAGCACAGAGTGGTGCGGTATATACATCTGACTGTGTCTCATTGTGAGCTGATATGTGGTGTGTTCGCTCCGCAGCTCTGTAGCCGCTGGTCAACAGATTTTACTCATCAACATCCTTAAAAAAAACAACATCCTCGCTGCAGCAGCTCCCTTCATGCTGATATGAAACCCTTCAGTGGTAACACTCCATTTTCATTTACAGGAAATAATTTAGGTGTCTTTGGTTATGAACAGGTACAGATCTTTGGAGTACAGATATCCAGAAAAAACAGTACATATAGTTTGTGAAACCTTTGTACACTTTGTTTAAATGTTTCCACTGTGAAAACCTCAAGACCAAATAGCTTTTAAAACCACAAGGAATTCAGCTGCAGTCGGTTGAAACAAATCTTCATTTCTTGACTCAAAAAAAAAATTAACCTGCAGCTGAACTGGCTGTGATTTTAAGTCAGCTGAATAAAGGTTTGTACTGACGAAGAAGTGGGTTATCATGTAACATTACAGCATCTTTGATAAAAACTGACTGAACTTGCACATTTTTTTTTTAACAGTTGTGCTTCTTTCCTTCTTTTCTGCATGATAAATTGGACCAAAAATGTGCAAGATACGTATTAACAGCTGGATTCTCTATAACAACTGAAATCTTCAGACAAACAACCATATATGTTGATTTTTTTTTTTTTTTTTCAAAACCCCATGCATTTGTGTTCGTATGGTCCAGATCTTTTGGTGTTACACATCACGTCCTGAACATGCCCGACTGTCTTTAATCATAAATGTGCACAACGCTCCAACTTGCAATCTTACGAAATGAGATCTGAAGACGTCACTCATCTTGTAACTTAAAACAGACTGGTATGTATTTTTCATCCCAAGGCTGTGATTGTAGTTGGATATTAGTTCACTAGAGGACATATCACTACATACCGAATAAGAGAGGAAAACTGTAGGGTAGTATTTGTATATACTGTAACTCGTGTATAATTCATACTCAGTGTGGTGGTGGCTAGGATTATATATGGATTTACAGACGCTCCAATTTCAAGTTGTTGGATAGAGTACATGTTGCATTAGGCTTACACGCTTGCAAAATATCTGTCTGTACACAGCTTTAAATATTTTTTATACAGAGTGATATAGGAACGTACATACAGTCTAGGATAGTTGGGAGCCATGAAAGCCCTCCTTGAATTTACTGCTAGAATCTGCCCGTACCGCCATAAAGTTTTCATCGTACAGCTCATGATGTTGGTTTAATAATGTGATACTTTTTTGATCGCCATAGGAAAATTCTCCTCTCTTTCCCTCGTCCAAAGGAAGGTCAGAGAACAGGTCAGCGCCTCTGAGATCTCGGAGGGACTGAGTGTCTTGCGCAAGGGCACTTCAGCAGGGTGGATGCATGCCCAAAACAGAGACTCGAGCCCGTGCCCTCCAAGTAAAAGGCATCACCGCATCATTCTGTTGCTGTAATCTTATCTACCACTGCCCTATCTGCCCTAATACACCCCATATCATCGTGCCAGTAAGTACAAACCGGTATAAATGCATGGGTGGATGTGTCGGGACAGTCCCTAACTTAGCATGTCTAACAGAAATCTTTAGATTTTTCTCCCAAAAAAAGAAAAAAAAAAAAAAAGAATCCACCCGAGACAAAAATGAAACCCATGTATCAAAAGAAGAATGTCATCCTCACCTGAACCCTGCAGAGCTAACTTTGCTGACTGGAGATGCCTCAGGTATTGACTCGATCTCCTCGATAGAAATACACTACAAAGCCTGCCACTTTTTCCTCAAAGCGGGACAGCAAGTCTTGTAACCACAGATCTCTTGCAGCCAGCTGGAATTTTTTTTTTTTTTTTTTTGTTGGGTGGTCTGGGCAGTCGTGACATCAAAGTGTTTTGAGCTCAGATCTCTAGGAAGACTGAGGAGAATCCCAGTTGATACTTTAAAGTCTTTATACAGAAAAATATCCCATGCCACCAGCGCCGTAGGAATTCCACCTTCGACTACACTATATACATCAGTGTGCAAGCACATGGGAGATAAGTGTCACCAACATGAGACGTGGTGTGTCACCATTTGCAAAAATATATCTTAATATTTTTTGCCTCGTTACTTACAGTTAGACAATATAAATAGTACGTTATACATGGAAACTATATGGGGAACTCAAAACGGATATACAGTATAGGCTATGCTAACTTAAAGTGCTAAGATACGTAGATTTCTGATCAGGCCGCAGGCATAAAGGTATATTCTGACTAAAATGTTCCCTCCACTCGTAAAGAAGTCACTTCAACTCCAATGCCCCGCCCTGCAGGGCATCATCAAATCTACATTAGGGTGAATCCACCTCTTATCAATCAAAAAAATAATTTAACATTCACATTCTCCAACTTCTAAAAAGCTTGTCAGTAGATGTACGCGAGATATTCTCTGTGGAATGTTTTGTGGTTTCTAAACTGCAGTGGAAACTTCCTGGTTTTGCAGAAATGAAAGAAATTTGGCGTCGAACCCTGATCCACAGACAGTCAATAAAGTGGCTCGACGTGTCACAGTCTCCTAACCTTAATACCAACTCAAAACCTGTTCAAAAAGCTGAGGCACCTCCCCATATACCCTTGTTTTTGTCTGTTGGATCAGTTCGATGCGCCAACTGCTGAAAGCCCAGGCTATTATTAGACATGTAGTGCACATGCCCCACTGCAAATTAAAGTGTAAATGTGTGAGATAGAAAATTTGAAAGCAGGTATATTCAAAGCTAAGTGGATGTTAGTGGTGTGTGCCACAATAGAACAACTCAAAGGTGACTGAAGTCTCCCTGATCTTTCATCGATGAAACTTTTGACATGTAGAGCGTCTAAACCCGACCTGCTGTGCCTCTCCCTGTCATCGTCAGCAGACTTTTTCTAAAATGAACTGCCCTGTGAAATGAAACAAAACAAGACCTGTAACTGTCACACAACATTGCTCATGACAAGAAAGCAGCAACCAGAGTCACTGACTAGATAAAAGATCGGCAGACTCTACATGTGTAGTCAGTAATCCAACACTGACCCATGTTGAAGTACCTGTGCCCCTGTCCCATTCTGGATCCCCGCCCAGACGCTGTCACGTGCTGTGCACCAAAAAGCACATCAGTCTGCGATTCTAGATTTTGACCTTCCCCTTTGACCAGGTCTGGCAATCTCTTACATAATCTATGAGCGAGTCTGGCAGCGACAGAGAGCGGAGATGTGTGCAGACCGGTTGCCATGGCAATCAGATCTTGCTGTTCTCCAGGTGGGAGTCGATGTGCTTGATGAGGGCATCGTCAGGGTAACCGACGGGGAAAATCAGCTGGCACAGAGGACAGCTCCGCATGTCACTCTCCTCCGTCTCCATCCACAGCTACACACACACACACACACACACACACACACACACACACAGACATAATCAGTCGGCAGGATAAATCATATTTGTTCCTCATCTTAGTCTCATTGCTGGGTCATATTAACCGTTCTGTGGGAGTCAGTCAGAAAACACCATTAGATGAGCAATCACTTCTGACTTATGCTGAGTGCACAAAACATCAGGACCACCTGCTCTTTCTGTGCAATAGAATGATTCAGTGAACCCAGGTGGAAACGCTCAGCTTGCTATTCATCTAACCTTTAATTAGGCCTGCGTGATATATCGTTTCAGCATTGACACCGTGCTGTGCATACGTGCAATAGTCAAATTGCAGGATGTGTAGTGTCAAGTGAGGCAAATTAACTCAAACACATCACGCTACAACTCGCAAGACTAATCTACAAGAAAAGTCCGTCTAATAAAACATAATTTTGTCCCAGTGTTGGTTAAAAGTTAAAAAGTGACTGTCATGGGGCTGGTCTGTGTCCTAATGTAGGAAACGCTAAAAACACACATACCACACTGCATGTGTCTGGTGATATTTCCTGTATTTTTTCATCATGTCACGATATAAATCACAAAAACAGACGTCAGAAAAGATGTCAGTTTTTTCCAATATGATGCAGCTCTACCTTTGATCAACTTACGTTACGTGACAGGGAAGGTACTCGCGGTGACTGAACATCAAATGCGAAACAGCTCCTCTCAGTCAGTAAGGTGCCGTGATTCAAAAAACTAACACATAATTTCCTATACCCTGGCTCAGCAGACCTTGGAAGCCTCAAAGTGACTGAGCACTGAAAACTGTTTCAAAATGTTTCACTGTTTCAGATTCACCAATAAAGCTCATTATACCTGAACTTCCTGTGGTTTTTACGGAGCATCAATTTTCACACTTTTTTTTTATGACTCATTTTCACAACGTATTCACTTTACTCACATTGATCGAGGGCCAGGACTGAGCATGCTCTGTTGACATGTATCCTGGTGGGTGGCAGCTGAGGGTGTTGGGTCGCTGGGGGATGGGGAAGGCCGAGCAGGACGCTGGGCCTCTCATGATACCAGTGGGCATAGCAGCCGAGGGCACGCCCAGTGTCCGCGGAGGGCTGATGGGATGTGGGCAGGTCCACTCCTCCTCGTCCTCGGAGGACTGGTGTGGCTGCGGGGCCGGTGTGGGTGGGGGAGGG
>OMLB01062773.1:1597-28243 GCA_900302555.1 Myripristis jacobus | reverse complement strand
GGCTCAAAATGCAGGTGGGACACCTCCGACAGTGGGAATGGCATCTCCCTTGAGAGGCGCATGGAGCTCTCCCCGAGGCCCCCATCTCCTCCCGCACTGCCCTGATGGGGAGATGGGGAGCCTCTGTGCTGCGGTCCACCATGAGGAGAGCCTGCGTGTTGGGGTGGCTGCTTTTGGTAGCCCTCCACGTAGGGGCGGGGCTTGGGCAGGGTGGAGACAGGGTCCAGACTGAAGCGGGGCGGGCGCTGGTAGGCTGAGGGGTCAGCGACCTCGGAGTAGCTGCGACGGCCCTGGAAGCTGGCACGCAGATGGTGGCTGGGCGGCCGGCAGGAGTAAGATGCCGGGCCGTCGTTGACATCCAATAAGGGTGAGCGGCGGTGCATGTCCGGGGAGAGGCGCTGGAGCACTGGGGAGCGTCTCTGGGGGATTGGGGAGTGGTGTGGAGGAGGAGCGACCGGAGAGTGGCGCTGTGGGATGGGCGAGTGGCGCTGAGAAACAGGAGAGTGCCGCTGGTGGTGGATGGGAGAGTGAAGCTGGACTGGGGATTTTCGCAGGGAAAACAAAAGCATATGTGAAAATACGGTAGAAACACACAGGGGAGTTGTCCCCAAATTTTGAAACACATCACAGAATTGGCACCTATAGAGTCATTTGCACAATTAAAGCATCACAGCTCATAAAGATCATGCAGTTGTCATTGGTATAAATGCAAAATCCATGACACCACTTCATCAATAGAAATGTTAATATGATTTTGATCAGGAGACATTCGTAACCTTGACATAATCTTGACAAAATACACCCTTCCATATATGCTGCACCAAGATATGCAGTTATAATAAATCCAAGTTCTCTTATTTATTATAAAAGGATGTTGACCTAGGCACATACAGTACGATACAGTGACTTTCCTGTAATTAGGAGATTGCTATCAGTCGTTTAAGAAAAAATAAGACTCGTATGTTGATGAGTCAGTCACCTCTTTTTAGTCACCACTTGAGCGTTCAGCTCCACTTCCCATATCAAAGAGGAAACATCATTTATGGTTGGGTGGATGAGGTGTTAAAAGGGAGGGGGTGTTAAAGCTTTGAAACTCTCTGTGAGCCTCCAAATGAGGAGAAAACAGCCAATTGGGAGTGTTCAACTGACATTTACTGCTAAAATATAACCAGCAGGATAATTTTATGGCTCCTCTTAGAATTACACTTCCCTGATGACTATTTCAGTGACTGACAAGAATTTTTTTTCATTAAGAGTATTTGTTTTGTTGTTAGTGGTAGCCTGAAGGGGATCATAACATTTGCAGATTATTATTATTATTTTTTTAGCTAATTAAGCACCGGCGCCATTTAACTCACATTTTCTAGATTAATGCGATACAAAAACATCTCAGAGAATAAATATGATGCAGCGTTATAAAAACCCAATCAAGATCCTATGGCGTTTCTCAATAAAACTGAATGGATACCTGTTCATTTAGAGAACAAGTACCACATTCAGAAAGGTGCCTTTGAAGGAATGATTTCTCTGACAATGTTTTAAAACAACAACAACAAAACCACATCATTATTAGTAGCAATATGTTTGCCATGTTTTTTACAGTTTAAACCATTCACAGCACAATAAAAGCATTGCACGTGTGTGTGTTGTTTTTTTTTTCTTTTTTTTTTGTTTTGTGGCAGATAGTAGACACCATTGTGACAAAGGAGTTGTATGTGTGACTTAGTGCAGGAAGAGAGAGCTGCTGCTACAGCCTGCAGCTGTGAGCTGTGTGCTGCAATAAGTCAGTGGGGTTTTTTGTCTTTACTATTAGCCTTAAGTGGGAGGGTGGCATCAACAAAACACAGCCAAAAGTACAGTTCAAACATCAGCTGTTGAAACCAATAAATGATCAAGGGAGATTAAGGTTTCTGGAGCATGGAGCTTTGACCATGATCTCAGTATATTTGTAGTATTATGTTTAAATAGGCACTTATTCAGTTCAATGACCTTAAAAGAGTCTATCAGATTCAATTTTTATTCATGATGTTGCAGTTTCTATACAGAGTTTCAAATTATATGCTATATTTACATACAAAATGGGAGTCAAACTCAAGGTATCCTCATGTAGATCCATGATATATCAGTTTCTTTTTCTTTGTAGCACAAACCTCAGACACAAACAAGGGTTGAGACGATTTGCCTCATGATTGACCTACAGTATTTTATATGGAAATGTGCTAACCTGGGCTGGCCTGCTCCTGTGAGGCTTTCCTCAGGATCTCTGTCTGCTTGGCGCTCAGTGCCTGGAGGCGCCCAAGCTCCTCTGTTAACTCTGTATAGGCCAGAGCCAAATTCACCCTGAAGGGAAGATGAGTGGAGACAATTATGTAATCATTATAATCATTATCATTATAAAATGTTATAATGTAAGAGGAATTTTATTCAGTACAGCTAACATTACAAACACTCTAATCTCTGTTTAATGAGTCAAACTTCTCCCAGTTCTGCATGCCATTGTTAGTCTAAGGCTTCAATATGCCATCGCTGAAAACTGTAAGATGTACGGTTTCTTGCATAACTAAACTGCAGTAATCACATAACTGCATCACGAATCCTCCATGTTGATACTTCTTCATCTCCTCCTTACAAACTGAATAATTACTGCAGTGCTGATGAGGACTCACATATCAAGCCAGCTAATTGGGAGCCTTATATTTTTAGAGTGCAAATTACAGCGCATGATTTAAGTGCATAAAATCACCCTATTTCATGCAAGACGTGCCATGTCTCTCTCAGGGGCCATGTTGACAGAGCAGCTCTATTTCAAGAACCATAAACAAGGCTGGATTACTCATAGGCTTTTGTGTCTAAACCATGGCAACAAGCTATCTTTGTCTTTACTCATTACCTTAAGGATTGAAATTGATGCAAACGGTTGGTATAAAAACAGAAATTTGTTTTGGGCAACTGCAAAGCCAAAATGACTGTGACGCAAGGATAAATGAAATGCTGTGCGAGACGAAGTGCATGCTGGGAGTAACATGTCAATAGGAACAGTATCAAACATCAAACACAAAGGTAATTTAACACTTCGTCATGTCTCCATGATAAGTCAGGTGGTCTGAACAAGGTTGTAGTTATGTGGTTGAAAACAGAGAGACAGGTATGGTGTGAGACATATATTATGGCAGAGATGGTGAGATAAGCGGGAGCAACTACCAGCTGCCAGTGCCTGCAACCCTCAAATCTGATAAGGGATTACTTATCTGAAATGTTCAACCAATTTTTCTAAACACCCCAGTCTTGACTTGAAATTGAGTCATTCCAAATTTGATGGTGGTAGATTAAAAAAGTCGACGATAACATGGGTGAAAACTAACAGGAAACCTTATGAGAAAGAAATTCAGATTTCTATTTGGAAAGCAGTTTATCCTGTAAGTTACCTCAGCACATATGACTGAAAAAAGTGCAGCATTCAAAGTAAATAAACCACAAATGGCAAAAGTTTCATATCACCCCCCTGCCAACTGATAATAAAAAAACCCCACGCAGAACAAAAAAACAGCTAATATCCCACTGAGGCAACTGCAAACAGAGACAACCTGAATACTAATTTTATTAGTGGTGAAACACAAAACAAAAGTGGAAAGACAAGAGAGGAAGTTGCTGTTAGATGTGCACCAGGTTTCTACTAGTTTCAGATGATAAGGCACATTCACTTGGGGCACATAAAGCCAAATTAACAAAAACCTTGTCGCTTGATGAGAATATGATAAGCATCATTCTTTAGAGATGGTGCCAGATAGAAAATGACACACACAGCTTTTGCATATCCTGGGGATTTCAACTGCAGAAATAGGAACAGACATGAAGTTAAGTTGCAATCACCAGCGAAAAACACTGAAGTATCCAGCCTACACAGCAGGAAAGAAAAAAAACCCGCACACTGTCAAATTAAAAATGAGTTCCCCAGCAAGCCCACTCACTAACTTAATTGAGTCTTGCCTCCTGCTTGCGTGTGTGTACTTGTGTGTGCGCGTGTGGGTGTGTGTGCATGTATGTGTCTATTAGTGTACGTGTGTGTGTGTGTGTGTGGAAGGAGGAACACTTTGCTAACTGTATGACACCTCATATTTTATCTAATGATATTAGGAGGTTTTTACTTCCCTGTTGCAATTTCACTCTACATGAATTCATTTTTTCTTTTATTTTTACACCTTACAATCGGCAGCTACTGCAAAAACAATAAACTGTACAAAAACAGGCTACGGCTTTGCTGATTGCTATTCCATGACATCCCTCCAGATTCACCCTAATTAAACTGTTGCCGCGACAAATAAATAAATAATAATAAAAAAAGCCACGGCCTGCATTTCAAGTAAAGGAGATTGAAATTCAAAAAGACACCGTACAAAAATTGAAGCTCAGTCATAGATTCCACCGCTTACTCGGTCTTTGCGACTGGCCCACTTAGTTTTCCACCAACCTGCTATGACTCAGAAAGACAGAGTGGGATATCAAACCCCCCTCATCTACCACCGTAGCAAAGCCATCTTCAGCATCCTTTTATGTACCTCAAGGAGTGCGGTGCCAACGGTGCCAAGATAAGGGCTCAACCATGCTAAAGGGGCCGTGGATAAAAGCCTCAAACAAATGCATAAACAGGAAAATAAAACAACTTACGGGCATGGCGGAGGGCATTATCGACATTGCCGGAGCACCCATAAACCGAGCAGAGTTTTGTCCCCCTGTATCCATTTTTTGTTCATCATGTGTGACAAGGCTACACATTTCAAAACTTCCCTCGCTTCTCAAGTGCTGCACTAGACTGACATTGTCTCCTCTATAAATGTAGGTATATATTTTTCTTGACAGTTCAGGTACACCCAGCTCTTCCTTTTCACACTTCTGCTGCATCAGTTGTGAACTGTGCCTGTGTGTTTTGACAGTTGCTGACAGAGGCCAGGGTAAGAAAGCGACACCTCTCACTCAAGGCACTCTGTGTTGAACGCTTTCATCTAACTGTGAGTAGGCAAAATCCCACCTAGATCTCTTAATCGTCAAGTTATTTTAGAAATACTGTGTAGGTCTCCTGTGTATTCTTGTCTGTGCAAGTCTAAGAAACCTCTGCGAGCATGTGTCTGTTCTGTCACATTTTCGCCTCTGTCGTGCCTGCTTGCCAGCGTGTACACATTCACCTGCACACACATACAGTAAAGTACATATGTAGGTGGGAAATGATCATGCCGACGCAGCATCGACACGAGATTCATGCCAGTGAATCGATCAGACATGACAGTATGTGTATGTGTGTGTGTGTGTGTGTGGGGGAGATAAAGTGAAGAAGAGTGTGTGGGCTGAACGTGACCTCTGGTCTGATTAGATGTTACAAAGAATAGACCATCGCTGCGGCTGCCTGTGAGAGCTGCACATCTGAGCTCCTGTTTGCTGGTGAGCACTCAGTGCAATATTTCTCCTTTTTCAAATCCAGTGGAGTTCAATCACTTGGATTCAGATCATGGCCTCGGGGAAAACCACTGCTTGAATACAGAAGAGTTGAGAGTCTATATGACAAAGGAAATAGAAGGCAAATCGGGTTTAGGCTTACTGACCTTCCACCACCTTCCTTTCCTTGTAAACAGGTCAGGTGTTAAACGGCCATCAGATAGTGGTGGCTGCTTTTCACACTGCAGTCCACACACTCACACACTGTCACGCTGTGTGCTTTCAGTGGAACACAGAGAGGTGTCAATTCGTCCTAACACTAAGCACCACCACACCAAAAAATTCAGTGATGCTCTATGTTTAGTACCGATGCTAAAAAATGGTGTGTGCAATTACTATCAATTTAGAGGGATATCTAAAACCTGCACATTGTGGTTCAGCATTCAAACTGCTGTTGTTCTGCAGTGTTGTTTTGTAACCATGACCGGTTATCCTCTAACTGCACAAAAAGACAATAGAGTTTTATATTTGGCCAAAATGTGTGAGAAATGTAGAGAATGTAGAGAAATGAGAAGTATAACAGATTTGAATCAGTTGTCACTTTCCAAAAGTCTAACAGTCTTTTTACTGAAGCCCAGGACTGACAGAAAATAGAGAGCAAAGAACGAAGAAAAGAAGGTTAATTGAGAATAAAATTTAGAGAAGTAACAACGTTTCCTGGCAACTGAAAAATAAAACTGAACTTATGTTTTTTTGTTGTTTGATCGAACATCATCATCTGGAGACATTCATCAGTTCTTCCTGACACCTTCAAATGAACGGAAATGCCAAAAAAGTAGCAGCGAAACCTATTTACAAATGACATAAAATTTCCTCAACAATTTCCCCTTTCTGAGCACAAATTACCAATTAGGGCAAAGGTGCGGCTCTTGAAAACACAAGCAGATCTTCCATATCAATCTGTGCAGTTTACATTAAACCAGCCCAATTACAAGAAAAGGCACCATGACGGAGAGTAGGCATTGAAAAGTTTTTAAAGTGGGGGTGGGTTATATTGTTGAGTAAAACCAAAAGGTGACCAAGGTCTGGAAAAAGCAGTAGGCTTCCAACACACGCTCAGCGAGTCAGCCTCGCTAAGCTGCTTCACCATTTACTTTCAGTTTGCTCCCCATCAAAACAGATCTGGGGTTTCGCTGTGTGGGAGTAAGCTGCCCAACTTGCTGTGGTTTTCTCTCTCTCTTTCTCTCTCTCTCTCTCTCTCTCTCTCTCTGTTGTTTTTTTTTTTTTTTTTTTTTGACATGCAACACCTTGTACACAGTCTTGCGATGCCAGGGGCTATTTCAAGACAGAATGAGAAATTAATTGGTTTCTACCCTCTCGGTGCAAATTATTAAAGACATTTCCTTTATTGGCTGTGGAATTTGGGGAAGATGAAAGGGAAGACAGCAGTTTGAATGCTCACCATCCCTCTGCATAAAAATCAAACATCATCTATGCAGGATGGGGGGAAATGAACAGCTAAGGAGGGATGAGTGGACACACTGGCACACAGAGATGTTGGCAAAAACCCAGCGATGAAGACACTGACAGACAGGGTGATTACCAGGTTGAGGTAATACTTCCAACTTCCACTGTGCTTACGCTGCCCCCTACTGTCTTTTACCAAATTTCTGCTACAGGTCCTGCACTTCAGACAGAGCACCTTGCACAAATGTGTCAGCCGGGAGCAGAAATGTAATGGATCAATGCATACCATACACTCAGTGGCCACTTTATTAGGTACAACTGTACAGTCTAATGTAATCCAATACACCAGTGCAACCATAAATTTGGCTTTTATGATGCCTATTATGTTGAGTTTTTTATGCTGTTCCAGAGGTGTTATTTTAATTGTATGTTTTAGCATCGAGGTAATAGCTGGTGATGGTGCTGTGCAGACCTGTGTTGTATTCAGAGCTGTTTCTAATATTCTGCCCCCCCCATATGTATTTAAATAGGGAGGCCAAAAAATTAGAAACACCTCTAAATATAATGTAGTTCAGCGCAACACCACCTTTACCTCATGCAATTAAATTTACACACTTGTGACTCTGGCAACAAAAACTGAACATTATAAACGTCATAAAAGTAGAAATCATATCAGAGCTGTTGTGCTGAATTGCATTCACATATCGTTACTTCATGCACATACTGCACCTACTTTTTATGAATTAGGATGAACGCACAAAGTAGGATTGATGCACATATTTTTATATAATGCACATACAAATTTTACAAGCTGATAATGCAATATTTTTCATATTTCTGATGCACAAATTTCTAATACACATAGCAACCGCAACCGACCCAATTTCCCCGCGGTGATCAATAAAGCATTGATTAGACTGTGCAGATGTACAGAATAAAGTGGCCACTGAGTGTACATGGCTGTGCATCCAGGATGTACAGTTTCTGTTCCATAACAATTATGGTAGTTAGTGTGGCCGAGGCTTTATTAGTGCTAAGCTTGAACCTGGTTAGGCCGGGATGAGAAGATCTTGTATAGTTTCTAATGAGGCCCCGGGAGGTCAGCCTGAACACATCGCAGCAGGGGGGTGAAGATACGGGTCAGCAGGGGCTCCTGGTGAAACAGCACCGCTTCTTGTCTCTCACTCTTTCTTCTCTTCATCTTTGTCTCCCATGGTGCCCTCGGCGCTCTGCTCCAGTATCTGCACACTTCCCTCCTGACATAACCGCCTTCCTTCCTGCTTTCCTTCCATCCTCCCTTTCTTTGTTCCTCCCCACCTTACTTCCTCCTTTACACACCTTTCACTCTCCCTCCCTTCCCCCCGTGCCCAGCGGTCGGCCATAGTCACTTACTGCTCGTCTCCCACCTTCTTTATCCACTCCACATCACACTGCTCGCATGAAGAAGTCATTTCCTGCCGAAGTAGAGCGTGAAATTAGATTAGCATGCAGGTGCTATAAGACTATTGGACAAAATATGACAGCAAGAGCCTATAACGAGACAATGTGTTAGAGCATAACATCTAGGAACAAGGTGCAACGTGAGATGGTGTGTCTGCGGGTTTGGTGTAGCAGAAACAGGCCTGTGTCCATGGGTATACATGTGTGCATGGGTCTGTGTGTGTGTTTGTGTGTAGAAGTCACAGCTTTAACGTCAGGCTTAATGTAATTCCCACCAAAGAGACAACTTATTCAGAAAGTTAAGATGCTGATCTCTTTTTAGTTTCTTGGAAGTACATTCAAAGACAGTCAGTTAGTCATAATAGCTAAAATCTCCATCTTAACAAGTCTTTTACTCATATTCAGTGCTAAAAAATCTTGTTTTTATTACAAGACCAAATGAAAAACTGCCAGTGGGATGAGATATTCCCACCTGTTTTCAATGCTGATCAACTTGTTTCCAAAACTTTCTTGAATTTCTTGACTCATTTTCTTATTACTAGTGGGCTGATCTGCCTCATTCTGCCTGGCATCAACATAGTTATACTTGTTCCCAGAAAGAAAAACAACAACAACAACAACAACAAACTGAAATAAGTGGAACTGCATTTGAAGCCAGTTGGATTATCTCACCCCACTCGCAGAATTTCTCATTCGTTAGAAAAAAAAAAAATCAACAACAAGGCTTTCACAGTGAATATGAAACTGAATGACTTATTAAGATGGATTTTTTGGATTATGCTAGAATTTTGTGTTCCAACTCTCACTAAACAACAGGCTTCTGTGGTATTTATGCAGGACTAAGGGAAGTTAGGTGCAGATTAATGGGGAATTTGGTTCTGGTTTGTGATCCTGCATAATTCAGTGGGTGGAGCCTGATGCTGACACTGCAGGGTTACGGCTTTTATTCCCTATGCAGCTCAATAGCCTGACACAAAAACTGGCAAGGTTAGGGTTTTGTGTCCCACTGGGGCCACCCATGCTAAAAATGCATATCCTTATGGGGCGGTGAAACACTGTGAATTAATCTGGCATACAGTACGGTTTCGTTTATGAATTCTGTGATGATTTATCTGCCTACATGTGTGGATTTCCAAGCAATCTGCTCAAATCTACAAGTAGTGCAAAAAAGTTAAAAAATGTCCTGATCTTTACTGTCCTGATGAAATAAAACCTTTCCACGTGAGGCTACAAACAGATTAAAACAAACTCTAATTATTATTATTTGCTCCTGCTGTTTGTCCCATGTCTGATGTGTGTGTGTGTATCCATCACTGACCCTCTCCCGCTGGCTGTTCTGCAGCTGCCGCATCTCCTTTTTGAGTCTCTCGCACTCGGCCTTCAGCTCCTCTTCCCGCTGACACGCCCCCTGGGCCTCATGTCGAGCCCCCTCTAGCTCCGCCTCCAAACGCTGCAACTTAAGGTCTGATAGGGCGTCCAAACTACGGGAGCTCTGAAGGGTCAAGGCGGGGCAGTCCAGCACTGGGAGAAAGGAACAGGGAGCGAGAGACAGAGAGACAGAAACATGATGCTACTTTACATTGAGGGCCGATGGTGCAAAAAGTGTCTTCAAACTCTTCATTCAGCCAATCGTCCTCCTCATACCTGCGTTTCTTTACACGGCTTGATCGGCCTTCCATTTGATGTAAGGCTATAGTCACTAACTACATCGCTTGCTCATTAATATGCAACACAACACACTCTCAAATATGCGTAGGTGCTTCCATAACATATGTCCAGCTCTATGTCAAGAAATGGAAATATAGGGAAGGTCATTGGCTGAAGTGCTTGAAGGAAAATAATAATAACACAGGTGCAAGTCCAGCTTCAATGTGTTTTTTCTGGGGGGGTTTTGGACCGTTTTAAGAGGTAATAATAAATAATACATGACTGTATGGACAACTGTTTTGCAAAATTGTTTTTGCTCCATCAGCCTTCCGTGATTTTGAATCAGCTTGCAGGGGTGTGTGTATACATGTATGCTGATAAAATAAACTCTTACAACACCACACATAATTGTTCTCCTGACTGACTAATGTGCATTTCCAATCCATGCTTGCTTTATCATAGATGAGTACGGAAGAGCCAAAGCTGATTTCCTCCAAGGGCGGCACCTTCCTGTTAGTACCTGGCCTGCGTGGGCTCAGTGATTCAGCTCCGCTCGCACAGGCTCAGTTGTCGAGCCAGTAGATATGGTAACAGCACGGCAGTAATCTTTTATCCCATCATCCTGCCTCCTAACAAATACATTCATACGCGCATTTTAAACATACAAGTGCACACATGCACAGGCTGCCCCTCTGTAGAATAGTCTGGCTCATTACAGTGCTCCCCATCACGCGTGCAAACACGAAATAACAGAGAGTACAAGGAGAATAACTCATAGCAAATCAAACAAAAGGCACGTGACTGTGGCAGCACGGCCTCACCTCTTCTCCCAAGGAACAAATATACTGACTGTATAGAGTGTACAGTCATTTGTTACATAAGGTATATATGGTACCGAGCGCGTCAGCCGGCACTGTAACAAAGACGGCTGACCTTCACAGTTAACACAAGGAAATCAATTAACATCCTTGGAATCATTTGCAAGCTTGTGTACATTACGAAATACAATGGCTATATATAAACGTAAGTTATCCATTACTTTAGAATGCGTCAAACAAACAAAAGAAAACATTCCCTCAAGTACTTCACCCCCTTCTACTTTTACTTTTAGTACTACTTCAAGACAGGAAAAAACAGGAAATGCTGGGCAGCCCCCTCCTAAACACTGATCCTGCATGGTGGGTCTGAACAAACCACTAACACACACACACCGGGGATAGTAAGTGATGCAATGTTACAAAAGCAATGCTAAATTACAGCAAGTGGACACATGTAGAGAATAATACGGTGCAGTGTGTAAGATGAACATGTCAGGGACGAGCGGTGAGGAAAGGAGAATTCTCACCTCCTTTGTCACAACCTCCAGCTCCTTCTCTTACTCACACGCACACTCATTCATGCACACAGTCATGCATTCGTACACACACACAAGCAAACTCACACACACAGCTGCTCATCACACTATTCATCACTGCCTTGCCCACGTTTTCTGACTCCTTAACACAGATTCCTGAAAAAAAAAAATAAAAAAATCCACATTTTATGTTAAGTTAGCCGTCTTGATGCCTATGCAGCATTATGACTCCCCTCTCCTCAAACTATGACTCAGCAGCAGCAGAGATGGCGATGACACATTTCTACAATTATTATTATTATTATTTTTTTAGCCTTAAACTCTGACCCATCAACAAGTCAGAGTTTAGGGTTTACTGCCTCCACAACATCTGTTATTTCGCAGTGATAATGTGGATCTCACACACAGCAGTAGTGGACTGCAAGAAATATCCTCAGTATGTTAATAGGCGGTTTCATCATCTATTCAGTTGTGCAGTCTTGTACAACAAGTGACTTTGTCAATCGTTATCCTATATTATCCTAAAGAATTTAATCTTATGGAAGATATTTTCTCCCTGATACACGAAAGGTTTGCGGTGGCACTAATGGCACTGAGCGTCTTTTGAACTGCTGAATATGTATGTCGACCAAAAAGAGCCAAACTGAAAGAGGGGTTTATTTGAATTATTATATTGCTCTTTACTCCTGATGTACTGGAGGAAAAACAACTTATTTTACCCTGGACTGTACACACTATTCACCACCCAGTGAAAATGTTTTCATTTAGGTGCAAACATCAAAAAAAGTTAATTAAATTAAATTTATTTTAACTTCACTGACAGCCAACTTAGGTTTGTATTTTCAAAGTCAAATCATGTTACGCGACTTAAAGTGCATTTCCATATTTAATCAGAGGTAGGGATTACGTTACGTGTCCGAATTACAATGTAATTTATTTCATTTCATGGGGAGACTGAACATACACCTTACACCCATGGCTGTTGATGCCTCTGAAAGTTCCTATAACCCCTGCAGAAAAGAGATACAACAATTGCCATCTTAGAACAAGAAATGCTGTGAAGGTCACGTCTGAAGTCACGGTTTCACTGCCTCGACTGCACAGGTGCAGCGCAGTCCAGAGATGAGATCACTGCTGCTTGCTGCATCCTCCACAACCCAGCCATTCGCTTACAGATAAACTGAAAGAGGGCAGTGATGGGGATGATGATGCAAAGGAAGAGGTGCAGGAGGAGGAAGATGAGGACGTTTGGTGAGAGGTGTGGCAGGCACAGCAGGGCTTGTGTGAGGAGATTTTTTTTCCCCTGACTTTTTCCATGGATGTCTGATTCACCATATGGGTTATTACTGTAAGTAATCTGCAAACCGAAAGTACTAGAGATATTTGATCATTTGGACTGGATTATGATTAGATTAAGTAATATATCACATTTGTTTTCTACATGATAGCAGGAAAAACATGCATCTTGTAGTCATCGAGTTTAAATAGCAACTCTGCTATTCCAACCGGCTAATTGAGCTGAGCTTTTAAATGTCGCTAAACTCACTAAATTAGTAACAGTTGTGCCCCTTATTTTTTGTGAATGCAGCTTGTTTGCACCTGCCTTAGTAAATCAGGGTGTTTTTCATTTGTTTGCTTTTATTTGTAAAATCAATATAAGCCTTCCAGTTGAATGAGATCTCTCTCATTTCAAAATCTTGGAACAAGTGAAAACATCATGAAAAAAGTGATACGGCCAATCTGAAGCTGTGGTCACAAGCGTCAGGGGCAAGAGTTAATGACGTGTTAATACAGATACATTTTTCAGCATTTGGAATAGAGGCTTAAGAGAATAACAATCACCCAACACTCCAGATGGGAGCGACAGGCTGAATACTAGGGGAGAGATGGTTAAATTTACAGCAGCAGCCACACCAACTGTTTCAATCCAGGGAAACTGAATTTGAGACACCAGGAACCGCACAGATAACAGCTCCCCTGCTCTGCAAGTGTGATTAGGCAGTAAGAACATGTTGCACAATTGTAACGTTGATTCATTTCGCCAGTGCGCTGTTGATTTATCTGACCTTTTAAATTGAACGTTTGTAGAACAGATTGTTGGATATTATTACAGCTTGAGAAAATGAGGAAATATGAACCATGATTAACGGAGATAAGACGGGTGGCTGTGTTTCTTGTTACCTAGCATTTTGCATTCTCTTAACTGTTTAATTACACTGTTTTAAAATGAAAGAGCTGCAATTCAAAGGGATACCCAATCATTCAGACATAAATTTTTAAGTTAATATATTAGGGATGTCTATCAAAGTGAACTAAAGTACATGAACCAAAAAAACTGACCCAAACAAACCTCTTTAATTTATGTTTCACCACTGCATTATATAACAAATTCAAATGCAGGTGCCAACTAATGCTTGATAAAACTGCATATGGCAGAAACGCAGGATTTTTCTGAGTCATACCAGGATAAATGAATAAATAGAGCCACGGACTAAAGAAATAAATTGTCGACTGAAATCCCTCTGGAGGACAGCGGCCAAACAGGCACAGGGAGCTACAGGCAGAAAGTTAGCAAGCTGAAATGTTTCTCTTTTTCGAGTGTCCGGTGAGGATTCGTGATCAAAAGGTGACAGTCGTCCTGGGACAGCGGAGGGTTACTCACTGTGTGTGTCGGGGCTGTGGAGCTGCAGGTACTGCATGTCTTTGCTGTGCAGCTGCGTGTTGAGTTTCTGCAGCGAGTTGTCCCTCTGCCTCAGAGCCGACTCCAGGCCCAGGATACGCTCCACGTGCTTCTCCACCAGGTTGGTCTGAAAACACATGCGCACACACACACACACACACACGCGCACGCACGCACACACACCAAATTGTATTACCACACTGGACAAATGAGACACACTTCTTTTTATTGGATTTTTGAGTCTTGTATTTTCTATTAATATTTTTATGGAAAATTAATCTTTTTTTCAGTAGCTTCCATCCCATGTGACCCAGTGACTCCAAATCAATGCTGAAATTGTATAACTACACTAGACAAACAAGACACACCTCTTTTTTTATTGGATTTTAGTGATTCTTCTATTTTATATGGTGGTGATTCGCGTGCATGCTGATTTGTATCTGGAGAAAACGAGAAAATATTTGAATAAAAAGAATACAAGTTGGAACGCTTGCATGCATTCAGTGGTACATGCACACACACACCTCTCACAAACACACACACACACATACACACACACACAGAGGGCAAAGGTCAATGAGGCGCAGTAGGTGGGTGGAGCCATATAAATTGTCAGAGCTCCCACAGAGCAAACTTCAGGTGACATTGAAACTGTGTCAGTCTTTGGCAGGTGGCAATTCCAGCCTCTTTGGCAAACCTCCTGCTTTAATCGCTCAGACCACATAAAATTGCTGAGGCTGCTCGGTGTTAGAGGCTCAATGGACTTCACTCTCAGATGAGATGGTTTATTATCACAGAGGGGATCTGGAAAAGGCCAGCCAGCCAATCTGTTCAGTTGGAAACCTGTACGTGGTTTGGATTGGCTTTGATCTGCAACCAAAGATTGATGCGACAAAGCTAAAACAAATCTTTATTTATGAATAAGGAAAATGATGTCATGGTTTTTTCTTCCATAATAAATATTGGGTTGAACTGAATGAATGAATTTTTCAAGTAGAGCTAAAACGGTGACGCAGATTCAATGCCGAAGCTCCCATAAAGCTGCCGTCTTTACCTGATGTCATTATGCATATAGGCCTACTGGTTATAAGTGGAGCTAATGCAAAGTGGGAGAGTCTTTCTGAAATGGAGCCAATAACTGAAAAAGCTGCGCCAAATTACATGCCTTCAGCACTGATTTTCATAAGATTTGTGTTCACTTACAGAGGTTGCACTGCAAAAAAAGTCAACAGCAAGTGTATGTCTTGTTTGAGAGGGTTTTGTTTTTTTTTTCCACAAAATGACTCTTAAGTGTAAGGCTATTGATCTGAAGGAGTGTTCACTCAGCCTCAGAGGTAAAGGAAACATTTACTTTGCACCCAAGGCAACTGCTCTTTTGAAATCTGTGCTGTAGCCTCAAGTGCAAAATCCAAGAAATGCATTTTGAAATGAATTTTATTGTGTCTTTCGCTCCCTCCACAGTCACGGTTGGAGCGTGAACGGCTCTTTGAAGGCTCGTCCTGTCAGGATGCACAAACAGAAAACTCATATCGGGATAGACAGTGGAAAACTGGAAAATTTGGCTCTTTGAAAATTACATTTCATTAGCCTAAATTTGTAACCACCGCCTTCATTTTCCAGTTACAGGGCGCATCTCTAGTTTAAAACTGTGATAGTATGGGTTGATAGTATGATGTAAGAGTTGTTAATCATGTATTATGTTTTGATAGACGTAATATAGATATAACACAAAAGAATTTTGCAACAGAGATATAGGGAGATTTGTTAAAATTCACCAAGGAAAATATAAATTGTTTTTGCTTGCAATATCGAAAATTACAAAAAGGCTATTCGTAATTATCTTAAATGATGTTCTCTACCATTAATAATTTTCTCATTTATGCATTTTATTTGCAATTTGCTCACTGGGTCAGCAGCATCTATTGCACACCTGTCCGGCCATGAAGCGATCTCTCTGTAGTCCTTCTTGAGATTTCTTAATTTTTCACCCTCTTACCGCTGCCTTCCTTTTGCTGGAGTTTTTTCTTGCCCTCTATGAGGATTAAGTCGGGTTAGGGTTAGGGTGTCGTCTTGTTGGTTGTAAACTTGTGGGCATTGAAAGCCTTTTGAGACTCCAAACGTGTAAAAGTGACATTGGGCTTTAAATAAACTTGAGCTCTGGCAGATGAAATGATGCAATCGGGTGGAAGTGCTGGGTCTGCATTTAACTCCCTGCGACAGAGAGGCCCCTCCTCCAGTGCCCTTGAGCATCTCACTGAGCTGTTAGGTTCCTGACCTTTGACCTCCTTAGATTATTCTCTCCTTGGGGGAATAAACAGATATACATATTGTCACCCAAAAATAGACAGGAACGCAGCTGACACTTCCACAGTCATGACATCCCTGTTGTGAATGTAAATGTTATAATTTGAATGCATGGTAATGAATGCATGATGTGATGGGTCACCTAGGATGATGGTTTTCAAAGTGGGGTCCGGGGATGCTCAGGAGTCCTTGATTGGCTTGCAGGACGTCCTCAGCAAAATGAGGAATTGTTTAACTTCTTTATAAATTAACTGACAAGAAATCATCATAAAAAAAATATGTGAAGTATGTTAACTTCCTGTTTTAATCTCAACACTTTGAGTCTATTTGTCAGTGTCCAAGTATGGCATCTGAACAGTTCAATACCTCTACAAAATATCTGTCTATACTATGACCACTAGGACAAAATCATGTCAAATGGGGGTTTTTTAGTTAGTGCACATTAGTGCTGTTGAATAATTAAAAAAAAAATCACCATAAAGACACAGAGGGAGGTGGGACTGACCAGGAAACAAACTAAAAACAAGCAGCAGCGAAGCAAAAACACAGCTCATCTGTTCCCATCCAAACTTTGCATTTTAATTTTTCAGTGGATCCGCTTTAAACATGTAGTTTGTTTTCATAGCTGTTAACTTTTACATATTTTATCTGTCAGCAGGCTGTAAAATGGTAATAACTGATTATTTTATAATGCTGACAGGCATCAAAAACACTCTAATGGCTTCACTACATGTGCCCAACAAGTAGTCGCGTGTATCTTCAGCCCAGTGCTGAATACACCGGGCGATGCAGCGTATTTGTTTCTCACCATCTTGTCAAGATCCCTCTGGAGGTTGCTCTTCTCCATGTGAATCTTCTCATAGGCCTGGATCACATCCTCCAACTGCTCCTCTCTCTCTTTCCTCTTCTGGAGCTGGAGAGAGGCGGGGAGGGGGGGACAACAAATAAAAAGCTTTGACATACATGCGCTTTTTTCCTGTCAGTTTTCAAACTTCCTGACAGAGAGAGCGAGAGAGAGACAGAGAGAGAGAGGGAGAGAGAGAGAGAGAAGAAGAAAAAACACACTAAAAACTTCCATAGTGAGAGTCATCAAATGTATCTCTTAAACCAAATTTAGGTCACCAAAATCCTGACACCTCAACAAGTATAGAGCAATGCATCTATACAAAGGGGGGGAAAAAAATCCTAATTCCCACGATAACATCCAACACTGTCACAAGCTACCACATTTTGACAAACTGTTTAAACCTCAGTGACATCTATCTTTCTCACATCGCGCTCTAATGAGGGAGTTAATGTCACCGAACGCCCTGATCAAATGACAGATCTGTGGGCAGTGACACAAGTAGTGGGAATAGTTTACAAATGAATAGCTTGTCAGGGGAGGAGAGAGTAAATGAGGGGGAATGAGATTATAATGACGAATATGGTCACTTTAGGCAACACCGAAAATGAAAGGAGTACAGAAACAGAATTAATAAGAGCGAGTGGGTGCAGCTAAAGAGTGAGAGAGTGAGAAGGCGAGATAAACAGAGCAGCCAAGGACAAAGAGGTGTGTCATTGTTGTGTGCTCGAGCACCAAGACCTATTCAGTGTGTCTATGGTAACACATACTGTAGAAATCATCACCAAGGTGAGGAAGGCTTGTCAATAGCATCGTGACTAAGAGGAGGAGAGCAGGAGTAGACTTCTGCTGGGGGGGGAGGCGCATGGAACAAGATTTTGAAAACTAATAAAATTCTGTGGGCACTGCCACATTTTCAGTATCACATTTTCAATTTTCACCCCAGTTCAATAAATTTATGTGGTGTTGCGTCCTTGTCTCAAAGTCCAAAGCTTCTGGAGACAACCAAACAAATGTCCCGTGACAATACCAAGAGCTTGACTGCATGATTTTGTTCCAGTAGATGAGTTTTTTTTTGTTTTGTTTTGTTCAAGGAACAGTCCACCCAAAACATAAAAATAAACATTATGCTCCCACTTAGCCCTGATGCAAACTATCTATTCAGATAGTATTTGTGATTTTGCATGGTTTTTAGTCCTATCTGCTGAATGGAATGGGTGGAGCTAAAACCATCAAAAATGAACAGTATATATATAAAACAGCAACAGTTCTTTCTGAGAAAGCAATGACACAGATACCCAACACAGTCCACATCCTTTGGGGGCGTGGAGTTTCATTGGGAAACACTTCCTGCCGGAAAGCACTGTCAAACTGTATCTCACCCTTTAATTTGTATTTGCTGGGGGCGGATAGATACAGTTTGCTGGTGTTATTTGGCACGACGTAGATCCCAGTGAAACACTCCAGTCCTGAGGGCTGTGGATTATGTCCCGTAGCCATGCCATTATAAAAATCAGGAGTGGCTACTGTTTTTCCCATGTCTATTTTTGACCGTTTTAGCCACAAACAAGAAAACCTATTAAGCCCCATTATATTG
The DNA here is from genome assembly GCA_900302555.1 of Myripristis jacobus. Lineage (NCBI taxonomy): Eukaryota > Metazoa > Chordata > Actinopteri > Holocentriformes > Holocentridae > Myripristis > Myripristis jacobus. Next base: position 9,483 of record OMLB01062773.1, on the reverse strand, counting down.
TGCTTCCAGGAGACAGGAGAGATGACACTGGAAACTGCAGACTGCACCATGGGAAGTGGGAAAATATTAAAATATATTTTTCATTTTGTGTAAACTGTTCCTATAAAGTGACATAAACCATGTAATACTGACACTGCCACCCCCAAGCTGGATTGGCTGGTTTGACAGGGTGGATGTATGAACAGGCAGGCAGTATGCAGCATGGCCACCTTCCATCTTCTACAATGCGCTCAATTCAAGGTTTGTCCAGTTTGACAGTGACGCCGTATGAAAATCAGCCGAAAATCCTCTAGTCCCCTCCGTCTTAGCTTGCTACTACGCTGTGCAAATAGCTGCAGTTGCTTCCTTATGTGTTGCCTTTTGCTCATGCCATCTTGCGTCCCTGAGGGGATTAAACCGAAAAGCTCCCAGCGCCAGGAGGGGCCTGGTAAAGTAGCTGTTTGTGTAACTGCTGCTGATGAGAGCGGTGATATCGAACGGAGTCAAGGCATGACGAGATGTCGGTTGTCACGCGAGGCGACTGCACAGGTGCCGTTTTACGTTCCATGTTTAATGCGTTGCTCCCTCAAATTCTGCCTCGTCTGATGAACATTACGTCCGCCCTCTCCTCCTCTCCTTCATTACTGCAAGTCACCGGCAAACCAAAACGGAGAGGGGTAGGCGAGGGGAGGGGAGGTGGGGTGTCCTGTCCCCAACGAGCATGCTCAGTGAGCTGTGGCACATTCCATCACTCTGAATGCCTGGTGTCAGAGCAGTGTGACCTTGCGTGTCCCAGGCTAATGATTTGTTTGGCTCCCATAACCCATTTCCTTCCTCTCTCTCTCTCTTTTTTTTTTCTTCTCTCCCTCCCTATCTCTTCTTCCCGCTGCCTTCCTGCTTCCACCGCACACTCAATCTATTCACGTTTCTTCTTTCCCCACTCTCTCCCTCCCTCGATGACTCTGTCAGAGAAATAGTAGAATTAAGAGTGAGAGGAATGACTAATCCAAACACATTATGGGCACTGCCATTCTCCTTTCTCGTTCTATTCCATTTTTGGAGGGGAGTTATACTACAGTATGTGAGTAGAAAACTGAAACTGATGCCAAGTCCTAGATCTGTTTTTTATACACTCTTGAAAAGGATGCAGCATTTCTTTATTTTTATTTTTAATCTCTACACACAGTACTACATGCATTATTGTTAAGGTGTCATAATTAAAAGATCTTTGTTGTCCCATGGTACACCGTGGGTTGAGTTGTTTTTTTTGTTTTTTTTAAATCTAAGGTGCACATACTCAGCAAAATCCCGGCCAGTTTTAGTCCCAGCTACGCTTCTCCTCCAAAATAGAGCACCAGCGTGAAAATCCCATGTCACAGTGTTTCTTGGACGGCTTCTCAAAACGCCCCAATCTCAGGAATTTCGCTTAGACTGCAACTTTGGTGGTTAATTAGCTCTGGACATCCTTTTGCGTACGTCCACCAGGACTGGCCCCAATTCAGCTTTAATTCAATTAATTCGCAGGGAGGATTTTCAACAAAACTCAAACACTGAAAAGCCTTTTCATGTGATAAGGTTCCCCATTTCACTGTGTTAAGAAATGGTTGAAAATGAATGTGTAATCATTGGTCACTGAGCGATAGTTATTTGAAGCTTGAAATGAAAATGAACATAAAGTGAGCTGACTGCAGTCTTAAAGTGTACTCCATCACAGAATTGTCCCTCCAGCCTCTCTCTCTCTCTCTCTCTCTCTCTCTCTCCCCCATATCATTTTGCCTCTCAACCCCTCCTCCTCTCTTTATTCTTCCCACCCTCTCCCTCTCATCCTCTTCCTGGTCTCTCGTGTTTTCCCTCGCGGGCTTCTTACCTCATGGGTCAGGGCATTGACTCTCTGCTGCAGGTTGCCGTTCTCCGACTGCAGCAGTGCTGTCTCCTTGCTCTCAAAGGAGCAGTAGGAGTTGCTGTCCTCCCCAAACTCGCTGATCATAGGGAACTGGAGGAACAACGAGATGAACATTGAGGTACAGCATATACAGTGGAGTCTATTTTCACAGACAATTTATAATCTGATATGTAAAAAGTAAGGATATGGATAAGACATGTAGTTTTAGATGCAAAACCTGGGTCATATGTGAATGCCTCTTTGACAGCACAATGTCTCTGTCATAGTCCAAACAGGTTTTGTCACTTGCTTCAGTATGCTTTCTGTGACTGAAAACTACATCGAAATGATTGCATAAACTGCAGCTATGATTGCACACAAATGATTGTGTAATTCTGCTGCATATGCATTAACAGGGTGAACCACCTCTAAACACTGCGGGTAACCTATTTGTTCAATATTATTTTTTTGTTATGTAAATGTAAGTAAATTGGATTAATTCTGCTGTGATTATCGCAGAATTAAATGGTGGCAATGCCCTACAATTGTTTTGTTAGTGGAATTCTGTGATGAGAACATATGTTATGTAACTTGATTTGGTTAAATCTATCTTCAAACGAACGCATTTACATTTAGTGCTTATCTTGAGCGCAGAGGACTTTTTGTTTTCCGTTTCATAGAACCGCCACAGATGCTGTGTCTATTTAAGGACCGAGCAAACCTTTTCCATTTAGAGAAACACCTCTGTCTGCTCAAATTTACTGTACATGTTAACACGGCGGGTTCATCCTCAGGAGGTCCAGGAGTCCTCACGCTGCCGAGCATTAAGCACTCTGAACTGAAGAACAGCCTTACTTCAACCCATGTTCAAAGCCGCAGGAAGCAAAGCAGCACTTCCATCTGCATCATTATAGCAGCCGCGTTCAACCGTCTTACATTTAAGCCCGGAGTGAGACTTTCTACTCAACAATTAAAAAAAAATCCTGTGACTTTTTTCCCCCTTGAACGTTGCATTGCAAAATAGGTGTTTCTGCATAAAATCAGTGTGTGTATGTGTGCATGTGGTAGTGGCTGTGGTGGGCGAGAAAATGAGATGCTATTGTTAAGGCTCCGTTTGACTTGAATAAATTAAATGTCTTTCTTGTTATGCGCATCTTGGTTTGTAGGCTAAAATCTTATCCCGAAACCTGCCAGAAAAATCATCCCTTTTTTGGAAATGACTGGAGTTAATATTGTGAAGGAAGTCAATATTTTTTGGATTAATTGTGCAGCCCTTTAAAAAGGCACATACTGTGTGTACATAGGCACAGGTGTGACAAATCCTATTCCAAACAGCCAAAACCAGCACCTGCTCCTCCAAAACCAACACCTGTCTCTCTGGGAGAGGGCCCTGAACAAACTGCTGTTTGCTAGTAAGTCAACAGCACTGTGGCAGCCGTGGGCCTCGGCTAACAGCTGCTCACTAAAAGGATGCATGTTGCCGTACCACTGTAACACTCATCCATAAGGGAAGGACGAGACCCTAAACTAGCACCTCTCTCTGTTAAAACTTCTAGCGACGTCTCTCTTCAGTTCTTTCCAGGAGAAATCCACCCAGGGACACTTTAACCTTGATTTAAAAAAAAAACCCACAGAGTCTATTTTGTTTGGTATTTCAATCACAGTTACAGTGTGAAGTTTGACAAGAGAAAAATGTTCAATTATCTAAAGCATCAATAGTAAATGTCAGGGTTTGGTGTCAGGACAACCATTTCTTTCCAGACTCACCATTTTGCACTGACATTCAACAGTCATACAGGGAAAAACTCATCATAGACGATCAATTTCTTCACCAACAGTAGTTTCAATAGATCAGCGTGCAATGCAGCCGCAGCTTGCATCTTTGTGTAACCAGGCATGGGTGGCACATCAGCATTGTTCTTTCTCCACTCAACTGGAAAAACTATGCTGTGGCATTTGCTCTCTCCACCCACACGATGCAACACAAAGAGCCACCTTCTTCAATCACTAAGTGAAGAAGTAGATGAGACAGGTTGGGGCAAAACGAGCACTCTGACAGTGTAAATTGCAACACTTTGTCACCGAATAACTCCCAGAATTCACCGAACACAGACTGATAACACCTAACCAAGTATCTGAGGGCGGATTTTTCCTTTAATTCTCTTTGACTCAACGATTTCATCTCAACCTCACTCTTTACGCATTTCTCTTTGTCTTTCCTCACGTTCTGTTCTCTTCTCTCACGACTTCACTCTTTCTCCCTCCTTTTCTTTCCCTCTGTCTCTCAGCCCAACCGTAGCCGTCCCTGGGGCGGCATTAGCTGCCCGTGCTGCCAGGTGGACAGGCTTCACCTGCCTCACAAGCTGTGCGCCTCGCTCCCCCTCTCTCTCCTGTCCTCCCCAACATCAGTGTGCGTCCCACCAGCAGCAAGCAAAACAGGGCTGGTTATGTGATGTCATCCCTGTGCCTGTGACTTTACTCAGTGTGCAGAGATGATCAACAGATGGTCCATTGTTTCAAATACGGTGAATAGTGCCCGCAAGTATACATTTACTGAAGCCTTCAGACAAAGAGTCATTTCAAGTGTGTTTTACACTCTTTGTGAATAGTTAAAGTAATTGCGGTTGTATAGTTGATACAAATCATTTGAATTGGAAATGTTACACATCTCCCCAAAGACAGCACAGTACATCACTGCAACAGCTTAAAACTGATATGGACTGGTTTTTTATTGACGGCTTCTTAAATTTCCTGAACTGGTTCTGGCTCTGGCTCAGGCAAGTCCCATTTTTAGATAAAAGTGTCCTTATTCAAGTGCATTAATGGTGCACTATACAAAATTAACAGTTAAGTGAGGACCATTTAGCTTCATCTGGCAAAATATGAAAATGGCCCCTTATTTATTAGTGAGCAAGGACAATGATGAGAACCACTTTGAGCCAACCGTTAAATTTCACGCTTATTGCACATTTTTCATCAGTGGAGTCTAAACGTACTCGACCTGTTGCAGTTTTGTAAAGTGCACCTTTAACCTGTATGGACCTATGGGAAAGTACATGTTCTAATCCCTAAGACATTATGTGCTTTAAATGGCCTTAAAACACTGTATTATCCATTTGAATTACATTATGAATGATTTACATTTTATTTTCAAGCACTTTTATCCATCTACTCCATAATATTGCTCACAATGCTTCTCCATACACAAGTTAATACAGAGGAATGGGGCCGTTATAAAGGAAACTGTTATCAAAGCGACTGCTGCTGCTCCCTGCATGCACAGCTGCCTGCGCTGGGCTGGGACAGAGCAGAGGACAAAATGTCAGGTTGATGCTGGTTCTCACACAGATGGGACAAGAGAAGCCCAGCCGTTTGTCATCACAGAATAAGGTTGAATAGGGGATTTGGTGAAGCTTATTGCAAACTGTACGGAGCACACACAGAGCAGAACAAATCCTAATACAGTTTTGTGTGAGTCTATTGATGTCGGAGCAGAGGTTCTGCAGTGTGTGGAGGCATGGTGCTACCTGATTGCCAGTCCTGCACACACCTCTGTGCAGCAGGGAACTGAATCCTGCTTAAGCCTCTAGCTGCTAATGAACTGCCTACTCTGCTCTTACTATCTAAATAAAGATGTACAGTAAAAGAAATAAACACGCAGAGTAGTACACCTGTTCCCAGTCCCTCAAACAGCACAACCCACTGGAAGAGTCCTTTGAGCTCTGTGTGGAAGGCGTCACGCTTTGACACGGCCAGCTCTTGCAGAGCTTTTCCCTTGTTGACTCTGAAACCTATTTTCCAGTAAGCTTAGTAATCAGTGTGGATGTAAATGTAAATAAAAATCTTTTGTATTTTGTGTATTCAGTGGTGTTTAGTTTTACATCATCTGATCATGTTATAATAAACTGCCACTTTCACTTCAGCCACATACAGTAAGGACTTTAACCCACTTAACAAGCTCAGTGCTTGAATGTATGAGAGATGGCTTCACTACTCAGCCAATGCACAAAGTTTGCCTTTGAGGAAATGTAACAGTGTCATTTAACTGACTGCTTCTGCTGGGCTACATTAGCTCCGAGAGACTCCGGGCTATTTGTTAATCTTTAAAGATCAGGGGGAGGCTCAGCCCCACTAAAAACAAAACAATGCTTATTCTAAACATCACTGGATATCTTCTGCCTGATTCTGACCTCAAACAAGGACAAAAAGAAAAAAAAAAGAAAAAAACGGCGATCACTGCTTTTCAAAGATGTAGTAATTTCTGACTTTGTAGCACGGCTGTGAAGTGAAAAACCTTCACCTTGATCTCATAGATCTTGAGTTTCCTCTTGATGCTGCTGTTCTCTCGCTCCAGGCTGGCCAGCCGGGTCTTGATGTCCTGATAGGCGGTGATAAGGGCAAAGTGGGAGGTGGAGTAGACATCGTCGGGGGGCAGGGGAGAGGTGCGCCAGACCACGCTGGTGCAGCCATCCTCCTTCAGACCCCCTGCCTCGCCGCCCCCTCCCAGCAGCCCCAGCTCCCCGCCGCCGAACAGAGACTCCATCACTCAGAGCCTCAACCTGGCAGACAGAGAAAGGGATGGCGGGGGGGTTATTTGTTGCCCTCCTTAATTATTAAACATCAAACTGGTATCACTGTGAGAAATGTGCTCCCAAAAGTGATTCATTAAACAAGTTGGAGAGGAAATGAAGAAAAATAGGATGGGCATGGAGTAGAGAGAACTATAATATATTTCACTATTATTGATAATGCCACATGGTATACTGTGTCGCCCAGGGCAATAGGTGTGTACACAGGATAAATCCTCGCAAAACAAAGTACACAAACCCCTTGGCTCCTATGCACAACACCACATTTCATACTTGTACAACTGGGACTGACTCTCAGTACGACTGCAACAATGTTAAAAACATCAAGCGGGCCAATTCTGCTCCTTTCATGCAACAAACACACAAACAAAGCAGCACTCAATTGAGAGCAGCCAGACTGCTGGCTCAGACAATGTAAAATATTCAAAAGCAAAATGGGTACAGGGAGACATGGGAACAAGGAACACCGTTCTTCCAAGTTCAAGTTTCAAGTTACAGACGACCAGTGGCCTTGTTGTCTCTCATTGTTTTTCCAGATATGTACAGGCTGTTGTGTTGTTAAGTACAATTATCCAGTTAGTCACATTATCACATTTTCTCCTACCGCCAAGCCCTGAAAAGACTCACCCCACCTCTGTATCCCAAAGAGGTTTTTAATGCCACTACAGCCCTTTTTATGCCTATCTTTTGCATTGGTTATGCTGCAGCTAGAGTTTCTCTTTGAGCGTATGAGCACCCAATGAGTTTTCTGTACTGTAGCCTCACAAAATGTTGCACACTTGGAGTCTGCTTCGTGCTATGTTGTTCCATTTCACAGTACTTAAAAAATAAAAAAAACATGAGCCCCGACAGCCCACTCTCCTTGAGAAAACGAACCAGTGGCATGGTTAGCATATTGAACGTGTCGGGTAGTTGACTGACCATGCTAAGTCACAGCCAAGTGGCCTTACCCCCCCTCTGCCATCCCCATGACTCTGGCTGGTGCTGTCATGAATGATAAATAGCACCTGTGATAACACTGCCCTCTCTTTATGGTGCCACCGAAGGGATGTGTGCATAAAAGGCGCATTACACATGGCTAGGTACACCAATAACAATGGTTTGATTTACGTCAAGGATGCTGAGGGAATTACAGTGTTACACAACACCTAGTTGATTTGATGTATACTCAGTGGAACGGATGCCTGCTCGAGTCCCAACCTTGTGAGTCAGCCGTTGCCTACCGAGCTATTTTCATTTTCTGCTTGCTCTCCCTCCTCGATGCTATTTTCCTTGTGTTTCAAGAGAAGGAGAGAGAGAGAGAGGGAGAGAGGGAGGGAGGGAGAGAGAGAAAGAGAGAGAGAGAGTGAGAGAGAGAGAGAGAGAGAGAGGGTGGATATAATGGCATCCATACACGTGTCTTCTTTGTTCACAACTGCACAACAGACTTGCAGTGC
>OMLB01062770.1:8714-18855 GCA_900302555.1 Myripristis jacobus | reverse complement strand
CAGTTTTCGGACGTTTTTATTCCAGATGCACCGCCGCGCTAGAGGCCTGAGCGTGCCTGCTGGGAGCCCTGCCAGGAAGGAGCTGCAGCAGCCGAGGTGTGAAATCACAAGCGCCTGTACCCGCACTTGTGCTGCATGTTCAGACAGGTATGCTCCGATTTCCCTGATGTTGTGCTGGGCAAACCGGCATGAGCGAGCCACGGTCGCCACGTGCTCTTTAAAGGTCAGCCGGTTGTCAATTATGAGTCCCAAGTTTCTGGCAGATTGTGTGGGAATCCACTTGGATCCCGATCTGTTGACGAGGAGCTCAGTCTTTGACAGGTGAATGTGTTGTACAGGTGTAATGTATTTATGAAAGCAGGATTTATTTAGACAAAGGTGCAACATAGGTCAAACACTCTGTGGCAGGTGCTGCGGTCCTCTGCGCCACCAGATGTCAACAGGCAGCCCCGGGATTCAAAATTTAATCAGCAAAACATGAACACGAGACAAATAGAGCTGTCCAGAGCCATTTAAAGCTCTGAGAGCCTCTTTCCAGAAATGTCACAAGTTGGAAAACGGCAAAATGAGCTTTGCAAGTAAATAATTGGTTTACAAAGTCCATCCAGAGTAAAAACTGCTTCCAACTGTAAACGTCTGATGCCTCGGTTCACATGTTGCACACCGTAACCTCGTTTTCACAGACCGCACTTCGTCACGATCGCGCCGAGCCCGACTTAATTGAGGCGAAGTGTTTTACAGAAACATTTGCATTTGCAGAGTGACGATATCTCTGGCGGAGAACCTTTAAAACGCTGATTTTAAAAAGGTCACCGTCGCACTAAAACACCGGCGCTCTCAAGGAAATACATCATCTTACACAAAAACAGTGGCGACTTCTTGTTTAGTGGGGTCCAAAGTAATTCCGGCAGATTGGCTCCTCTCTTAGCCACTTTGCCAACCGGCTCCCGCTTTGATTTATAGTTCCCAAAAGGCTCTCTCATGGTGTGTGCTGGGCCGAGAAATTTGACTCCGCGGTTAGAGGAAATGGAGGAGGAAGGCAGAATGAGCAGTGTTTAGATGCAACGAGAAGTGAGGGCGCAGGGAGTTGGGGCAACATGACACACACACACAGAGAGAGAAGGGAAGACAGAGGGTAATGGAGGCAAAGGGGGGGGCGGGCGGCGAGTTTAACAGGCTGCTCCGTCCTGTGAATAAGAAACAGCGGTTATCGACGGGGCCGCCGCGTTACAGTGGTCCTAATGCGGCGTCCCCGGAGGCGAGCGCTGATTGTGACACCGGGCTGATGAAGCTCGGCCCGACTCGCAGGCAGAGCAAACAGCGCCGGGGAAATAATGGGAAATGTTGCAAAGCATAATGGGAAATGGCAAAGGCAGGTAAACTGCTTTCAGATGATTCCTCGGAGGAAAAAACGAAAAACAAAAACAATACGCTCTCGTGAGAATCTGGGCAATCCATTTTGTCTACAAGAGCTGACGGCACAGAGCGCGGCTGTACCGGCCATCCAGCTTCATCACGGCAGGTTTACGGCAGTGTCGGCAGCTAACATGTGACTCAGCAACATGTTAGTGTAATCTGATTTTTTTTTTCATGAACAAGCAGTGAAACAAATCAAAACCTCAAATTCAGTTTCATTACAGCAGAGGTGGAAATAACGTATTGCATTTACTCACATTACTGTGATTGAGTCGCCTTTTGTTGCCCTTTGAGCGCGTTTTAAAGTCAGTAATTTCACTTTTACTTCAGTCAGTATTTGCTTGAGTACTGTCCTTCACTGTGGAACCTTTCACAATAAAAGCGAGGAATCTGATTGTACTCTTTGTCATTTTGCACGTTTCCGATAAAAAGCTGCACAATGAAAAATCACACACGGTCGATGGAAACTCAACCATCGTGATATGTGCTTATTTGACGTTTTTCAACTGAGTCTGCAGGGCCCTCATTTCAATCAACCCCTCGGCAGTTTCGCGTAATGCACCTTTAAAAGAATGTCATTTCAACCGTACTCTCGTCCTTTTCTAACTCACAGCTAACACGGTTACTGTAACTCAGTCACTTTCACTCCCGGGACATTTTAAATGAGCTGCTTTTTATTTTTACTTCAGCAGATTTTTTCAGCAGTATTTCTACATCCACTTAAGTAGAATATCAGCAAAGTAACAGTACTCCTTAGGTAGCAATTTGCAATAGTTACTACTCGTGGTACTGCATCAATTACTGCGGTACTTGTACATGTAACTCCTTTAACCTTTTTTGTTTGTTTCCTAATTCCTGTTTGTTTTGCTTCAAGACAAAACAAAAAAATGCCAGATATGGATGCTTTGCTCACCGCCAGCAGATTGAAGTGTTCCCGTTTCTTTGAATTTACCGTTTTCTTTTCCGCAGCTGTCCTTTAGACTATTTGCCAGGCTAATGCACGCGTTTTGAGCTTGTCTGGCTCGTGGCTCTTCTCTGGCAGACGACGACGTTCAACGGAGCTCGCGACTGGCATGAGGCCGATACCCTGGAGGTGTGTGACTGCCTGTGAGAACAGTCATGTACTGTACCGTAAAACGCCTTTCTGCTTCAATCCAGGTCTCTGCCGCTGCACAGAGTCTGACCCGATCAAACCCGTTAGAATAATTAATATAACTTGAGCCAAAAGGCCGAGAATTGATAAATTAATACAATAAGATCTGATGCGGTAAGAAGCTGTACTTCTCACTCAGTGAAGGGGATTCATTTGTGTGTGTGTGTGTGTGTGTGTGTGTGTGTGTGCGTGTTCATGATTTCACACAGCTGTTGTGGATCTTGAGGTTGCAACAATGGTTAAAATGACATGGCAGCAGCTATGGTGGACTATTTGGCTAATTAGAGGCCGTATTATAACTGTTAATGAAACTAATTCTTTTTCCTGTTCAGTAATTAGTAAAGCAATATAATTACTTTTTAAAGTGATTAATAAGTAATGACTAATATATTGCATTGCAGTTTTTTCTGAGGAGGTTTTAATAAAAGCTTAAGACATAGGGGATGTTTCAAACCACCTTGGATTGTATTTATGTAAAAAAATTAAATAAATGAGCCAAATTGGAATGAAACACCGAACTTAACTGTCATGAGGCTTCAGATGGGGTTTCTCTTGAGGCTGGCGGATTCATGAGAGCAGACGAAACGGGTTCGCCGGGCCCAGCTGGTGAAAGGATTTGCTTTTGGGGACTTTAGGACGCTTTAGCCCCTGAGCTAAAAAACACTCAGCGTTAATTGTTTCCACTAATTGGCCACGCTTGATTGGTTGTCCTGAGCACACACAAGCAAGCGCAAGCGCACCTGAGCGTGCAAATACGTGCAACGCATTGCACCGACACACACCTACGAGCGCGCGGACGTATGAGTACAGTGTACGCAGACACACAAACGCAAATGGAGGACACCGTGTGAAGGCAACCGGACAAATTGCCTATCTCTCGGCTTATTTACCGCTGTCAGAGAGGATCTATAAAATATGAGAGAGCCGTTTCCCACACACACACACGCTTAGAGCACACACACACTCACACATGCGTACATGCACATCCCTGGTTCTGCTTGTACAACACGGAACTGACATAAATTCATTCCCATATCTCCATCTTCAACATTCATGACTTCAGGCCTAACTGTGAAGATACGATCTATAATACATTTGAGATGTCTACGTTTCGGGCGCATCACATGCTTGGAGAACGTTCAGCTGGAAGAGAAGCCTTTCTGCCACTTTCTTAGCTCATTACAGCTCAGCTTTCAGATCAGCTTTACATCACTGCTTACGAGCATTACAAATTCATGCAAATATTTAATTATGTGAAAAAATCCGTACTGCACACACTGTATCAAAAGTTCAGTAAGTAGATTAAAAAAAGTCCTATATGCACTGATTCATTTGAGGAAAAAATAACACAAGCAGGGTGTTTTGTTTTGTTTTTTTTTCCCAATAGGAGGCATGATACTCACTCAACGTTTTACCGTAATATTTAAACACAACTAAAGAAAAAACATCTCCTTTATGAAGGGTGGTGCGCAGACGTAAACGTATGAACACGGAAAAAATACAAAGTCTGCACTCTGAGTAATGTGAAAAAATAAAAAGTGATACTGACTGACGGTGGTGAAGCCCATGAGGGCGAAACTTTTGTTGCGATGAATTAAACTCTTCTTGATTTTTAAACATAACTCAGAGTTGGACCTTGGACATTTTTCACATTTCACTGCTTACTCAAACCTAATTCTAATCCTGACAACCAGTGTTTGGAAAGTTACTATTGAAGAAGAAATTCCCGCACACTGGGCCAACTTCCAGAATAAAGAATTTATTGCGACGTTTCGGTCACAGACCTTTTTGAATTTGCTTGAAATTTGCTTGGACTTGTTTGTCCTTTTCCGACGCACCTGCCCGAGCAATAGATGTGCCAAGATTTCTGCTGTTCCGGAAAGTTACTATTGAGATGAATTAGCAAACACTTTACTAGTTCCCCTGTTAAAAACTTAAAATCAAAACTTAATTCCTGCACTGATGATGAATATTTAATAAAAGTTTGACAGTCAGTGTTGAGTTCTGTTGTGAAGTTTACATCGTTTGGTTTAAAATCATGTTTTTAGGCCTTTTCAGCTTTGTTGTCCTGTTTAATACACTTGTTCGGAACGTAATCAAAAATTAATCATACGTATTAAGTTACATTACCCGGATGAAGTAATTAAAATAGTTATATTACTTATTAAGAACTTATTAAGCAACCGAAAAAATTTTTTTAGATCAAGTTACAAGTTTTTAGATCACAAACAACAAACTGGCTTGACGTGGTCGGCCTGTCGCAGGTACGGCAGGCATTTGATTTGATTGATGATTTGAACGATCACAATTTGAACTCAGATTTGTCCCAGTGGCTTGAATGAATGTTTTATTCTACATATGAGTTGCTGTATCCCCTTTATAATCACCAACATTTTGATACTAGTAACTGTAACTGATTACAACTATATTTATCTTATAATTTACTTGCATGTTACCAACTCTATGAACAATGACGGCACTAGGACGACTCTGAGAGTGACAGTATTTCAAGCAAGACGGACAGAAAGGAAGGTAGACACACACACACACACACACACACACACACACACACACACAGGCAGCAGCTGGTGACATCATCTTCCCGGTAACTGAAACACAGATGCACTTTACAGTACCACAATAAATATCGGGGGCATTCATTTACTCGCACTGCCATTACAAAAGTGGAGCAGTGAGCAGATAATAAGGACTGATCGCTGTTTGCGGGCAGTGCAGCGTCGTACGTGTGTGTGTGTGTGTGTGCGCGCACTGACGCCAGCCAGCGACGAGGGTGGGCCTGGCGGGCTCTGGCTAGCAGGCTAACTGTAACAAACTGGAATGTGTTTGTTGTTTGTTTGTTTGTTCGTTTGTTTGAAATCCAAGTGTGGCTGGAAGGCAAACGGATCTGTCAACGGCGTGAGTGAATGGATCGCTGCCATCAATGCCGTGCAGCGTTGGCACAGTTTTCAAAGTCCAATCCATCTATCAGCCATATGTGTTTTGTGCCTATGGGGGAAAGAAAAAAAAAAAAAAAAAAAGGCGAAGCGTGTAGCCGACGGAGCGCGTGCCTCTGAGCCTGTCAATGAAGTGTTTTTCCGTTAATGCTGCGTGAGAGAGAGAGAGAGAGAGAGTGTGTGTGTACGCCTGCGAGTCACACACCCTCATTTCCATATCGGGTTGGCTCGGATGTGCGTCACTTTGGCGGTACTCTCCCCCCGCGTGACAGCAAATAGAGTTTTATATCTCGCGTGCCCTTGTGTGCACTGTGCGCCCCGTGCACGTACCCAAACACACACACACACACACGTTTGTCGTACATGGGGAAGCGGCCTAAATGAAGTAAACATTTAGGAGGATTAATGAGTAATTGACAAGGCCGCCAACACAGACTTAATGTACCCGAGTCATCAATCACAGGGATTAGCCAAAGGAAAACATCCACAATGCTGCTTCACTTCCCGAGCCGTCTCCGGTAATCCCCCCATTCCTCAATCCATCTCTCCCGCTCCCTCCTTCTCTCTTTAATTTGAATAAATACCCCAAACCACCTGCACACACACACACACACACACAATGCAGGGTGCACATGCATACCAAATACAACCCATATGACCTCTGTGTGTGTGTGTGTGTACGTTAGGCAGGGAAGCAGCCCAAGTTTGCAGTGATTAACAGCTCAGCGCAGATCGCTCCAGCCCTGCAGCTTCCATCTCTCCGTCGCCCCGCCGCTCCGTCCCTTTCTCTCTTATCGCCGTTTTTATTTACACTCTGACCCTGATTTGCTAAAGCCTTTAATGTGAGCTAAAACGGTTGGCATGCGCAAAGCCGGTGACGCACAGTAACCCCCGATAGGTCAAGGAGATTGTCGTGTCTTAATGCCGACTTTCAATACTGAAAACACTTTGGCGGCGCCAAATGGTTATAATAAACCCGGGCCTCCGTGCGTGCTCTTTTCAAAGTCTGCCGATCGCTCCGTTTCACTTTGGGAAGCGACTCAATACGATATGGATCGTAATATCTGCAAGGTAACAATACGACTATTTATGCTTTTCGTTTCAGAATGAACAGAACGAGGAATGGACGGTGTTTTGCGACTAAATGACGGGGCCGGTACAAAAGGAACGTATGGCTGTTATCGCTGTGACGGTGCCGGAGATGGGAGAGAGGATAGCACCGAAGCAATAAGCCACTGGATTCAAATCAGCAGTGAAAGCATTAAAAAAAAAAAAAAAAGGCGCTCTGAAAGACAGGACTTCTGTTAAAAAAATAAATAAATAAACTAAAATAAACTGTTGCACAATACAAAAAGATCTGGGAGCAGACCGGTGAAAAGAGCATTATTATAAACTCAAAGGGATCTAAGCTTCTTCGTACACATTTTGTGAGTTGATGTACACGTTTTTGTCTGAAAACAGTGATGAACCATTTTCATGATTTACGTTAAAGGAACATGTGCGCTATATAACAGCTGAAAGAGTGGAGTCGATATATGCACATTTGCCGACTGACTTTTTTTTCCTTTCTTTCTTCTGGGAAATGAAAAGAACCAAATTGCTTTTCTCTTCAAGGCATTTTGATTAGTTATACAATTGCAGACACATTTAGCCAATAAATATCAAAAAAAGGCATTTGTCTCTTGTTCCTTGCTTTCTGCAGTTTATTTAAGATTATTTCAACGGAGGGAAACTTGAAGATAATCTTCTCACAGCACAATGAATGACTGAGCACTTGACAGTAAGAGACTATTTATTTATTTTTTTTAATAGCTGGATCTTATTTTCTGTCTTGATATTTAAAAATGGAGCTCTCGGCTTTAGCGTGACAAAACTTAAAAATGAATTCAGGTTTAGGGTTGATGTTTCCCTTTAAAGCGAGACATCTGGGAGTCCTGTTGTGTTTCTCTGTGTGTGTGTGTGTGTGTGTGTGTGTGTGTGCATGGGCAGGGGGCACCATGGGTCACAGCACATCAAAGGGGGACTATGAGATTAATCCATCATGGGTGAGCCTTGTGCAAGAAGGTGACTCGATGGTTAGAGAGCCTCTCTCGTCACCGAGGGTTACGGGTTTGTTCATGTGTGTCCGTGAGCCCTGAACCCTTTACCCGCCTCCTTACTCTGCCCCCTTCTGCTCAACTTTACATGTGAATTTATGCAAACAGCACACATCCTAATTGCTCCATCTGCAATGTGAAAAATGAGCTTCTTTAAACTTCAACGAAAGCAAAACAAAACAGGATCAGCGGGGTGGGCGGCACGGCTCACGATCCCCTTTACCCTTCATTCGCTTTCACCGCCCCATTAATCAACCCCTCTTCCTATAGTTCCTCTTCTCCCTCCTATATCTCCTGTATTGAACGGCGCATCTCTCACCGGCCCGTTATTTATGAGGCCTCCTCCCGGACGCCGATGCCCGACATCTCTCACTGATATTTACTCAGGGAGGAAAAAGAGAGTGGAAAAGAAGGCGAGAGAGAGAGAGAAAAGGAAGGAGAAAAAGACAAGGCAGATATTGACAGTGCGTGAAGATGCCTCCCCGATTCATAACTCTATTTCTGCCCATGTTGGTAACGTTCCCCCGACATTTTTGAACTGGATCACGATGAAGTTTTATGGCTAAGTTCGGGAACAAAGACCACGCCTCGAACGCATCCCGCTTTCTTCTCTTCTCTCTGTCTTGGGGGCTCAAAGAGAGCCTCGACTCCCCTGGCTCCTCCTGTTCCCAGCCATCAGTCATCATCGGTCGATCTTCATACTCCTCCATCCATCAGTTCTCGATCCTCATCCCCTCATGTTTCACCCTCCACCCCTTCATCATCTCACCCCTCAGTCCTCATCCACTCATCCCTCGACGTTCATCCCCGTCTCCCCACCCCACTTCCCTTCCCTCCTCGTCTCGGTTCTCCACCATACAATAAACTGTTTTCGAATTCACATCCTTTCGGCATGGTCTTTTGTTAGTGAACATAAATTCGGCTCCATCCCCTCTGAATTATGGGTAAAAGCTCGGTTTTGTTGCATATTCACTGAGATATGAAAAACGTGGCCAATTTTAGCCTAACTTTAACAGACAATAGCAGACATGGTTTCATTTTCTCCAACCAAGCATGAATACTGTAGATGAAGAACACAGTCGCACAGTGCGGCCCTTTTTCAATTAAATTGACTCTGCGTGTGTGTGTGTGTGTGTGTGTGTGTGTGTGTGGAGCATACATGTTTATGCTTTATGCTTTAATGCCTCTGTGCTAGTCGATCAGTGTTCCAGGGCACTGGCTTTTGGCAACAAGCTCACCATTATATTAATGGATGGTCTCCTGCGCTGAACAGTACAAAAGCTGATTCGAGGCTGCAGGTTATTGCAGCTACTGATGGTGTCTGTTTCTATTACACACACTGAATCAATTACAATGCTCTCGTGCTCACAGACGCAATGATCTCAAGACGTGAGGTCCGCCGGCAGCCTTTTGGAAAAAGTGTCTGAAATATCCGAATGGGACCGTTTTCAGCGACGATCACAACTTCTGTTCAGAGCGTTGCTTAAGGATAAGCCAGGGCAAATTGAGTCACAGCTGTTGCAACTCTAAATTTGTTGGCGAGGATGAGGTTGGGGGTGGGGGAGGGGTATTTGGCTGGAGTTGTTGAGTGAAGATGCTTTTATGGGTGAAAATGCTGATTAGGCTAAGTATTATCCATAGGCGTATTGATTAGGTCAAATATAATCTCTCGCTGAGCATAGTTGAGAGAAACTACACCGCTTCTTTTTTTTTTTTATTTGAAGTTCACACAGTTTTAAGGCGATGTGACGTGAAAACATCAGATCACAAAACTGAAAACATCTGACATGCATTCTTTGACATATTATAGTCTTATCTTGTCTCTTTACATAATTTGGCAAAGTTAGTAATTACATATATTTTACTGCAGAGATTCAAAAATTGAAAGGTAAGTATGAACAGTATCATGCCAGGCCAAGAAAAACATGATATAGGTGGCTACAGTGTATTTGGATTGCCAACTATCAAGAAATACATGGGTCTGATGGGAATATCTACGTTAACAATTACAATAACCTTACAATTTAGGCCAACATTTTGAGGAAAATACTCTTTTTCCAGCCCACCCAGACTGAGGAAAGATTTTCGAATACCATTTTCACATCTGTACGTCCAGTGTTTTGACTTGGACTGCTGGGACTCGTCAGGTTCGGACAGAAATTGAGAAATTATGTTTGGGTGTGGGTCAGGTCCAGCCGCGTCAGCGCTATTTTAGTAAAATTCCAGTGTAAAATAAATTCAAATGACGGATCCACTGGGGAACTTGCTGCTTGACGACGCTGAGGGCAGCACATAGGCTATCTCTGGCAGTAAATGTAACCCAGCGATGGGGGACGAGCAAAATCTCAGGTTCGGGTGGGCAGCATTTGGTGTTCGCTTAGCATAAAGACTAAAAGGATAGATTAGGTTTATTTGAAGGAGCCTCACATCATTAAAATGTTGTTTGGCATCAATTAGAATCAAATAACTCTGAGGAATTTACTGAGGAATTTACCGTTGTACTGCTTAGTCAATGTTAAAAC